>JASPKZ010004204.1:0-50000 GCA_030220185.1 Diploptera punctata | reverse complement strand
GACGGCTAAGATGTCCAATTCTTCTCAGATATCAACATTATGTTTATGATTAAATAGAGTGTAGCCCGTTATAAGTCTTAGCTGTCTCATCTTAGCCCAATCAATTCTTTGCAGTTTATTTGATATCAAAGTTCATGTTCCTGATCCATAAAAAAATTGGGACTCCCATTTCTTATAGACGTAAAATTGTCTCTAGTCTGACTTTTCTTAATGGTAATAATATTTGATTAATTTGTTGAAATTTGGGTAATTTTATGCCAACATCCCTGGAGTTTATGTGAGAGAGATTACAACCGGGGTAAATTCAATTCACTGACATCTTATGAACTTTCTAATTTTACTATTTTCAAATCTACTTTTATAAGATTCATGATGTGTTCCGTTGAGGTATTATTCAAAATTAAAATATAAAATTATGGAATATTCACCTGAAAGGTCCGTCTCCTCAACTTAATTGATTATTTAACTGTAGCGTTATCGAGACTTGTCCCATCATCGGCAGTTTTCAATTCTGCCGATGATGGGACAAATCCCGTGAGTCGTGAATTCACTCGTGGCATTACTTATGATAAATTTATTAGTAAATAATGTCTCATTTTTTTAGTTACTCCTGGAAACATATAATATCATCGAAATGCTTTAGTTTATAGTATGAGTATCATATTCTCTTACCCATTTAGCTGTCTTGCTTTTCTGCATACGAGCAGATCCTGGGGACTCATTCTGTAATAAACGGAACAAAACATTTCATTAACACAACCACAAATACAAGTTAGTAGGGAGACAAGTACCACCCCTAGAGTCTACACAACTCTGTTAAATTCTCTACTTTAGTGCCGTCTCTAATTGTTTTTGCTACTTATAAGTGAGTAATTAAATTTCACATTTCTTATTGCATCCATTCATAAACATAAAAAACAAAATGGTTTGGAGTTCTTGTAATATTAAGTTTGGAGTTCTTGTAATATTAAGTTATTTTACAAATTCAGAGCAATATGATGTTACAACATATCACATAGGGTGTAAAAAATAATAGCCCGAATATTCTAACATTCCATGTTCCTATAGTTTAAACCTTTGCCATGGATTCACTGAAGTAGTCCTCGCCCTTAGATCCGAATGGGGGACCATTTCACATCATCATCAATAATAATAATAATAATAATAATAATAATAATAATAATAATAATAATAATAATAATAATAATAATAATAATAATAATAATAACAATAATAACAATAATAATGTTATTTATTTATATACAGATTTTCAATGTTTTTACATCTTTCTGTGCCTAAAGTTTTATTTTCCTTCTCCACTCGTCTCTATCAATTTATTCCATATCCTCTTGTTCTCATTCCAGTTCTTATTTCTTGCATCCACGAGTTTCGGTCTTACATTCCTTCTTATTACAGGTGGACACCATTTCAATGTTTTTCTGGGTAATCTTTCTTCTTGCATTCGTCGTACATGCTCATACCAATCTAATTGGTAGTATAATAATAATAATAATAATAATAATAATAATAATAATAATAATAATAATAATAATAATAATATATTTTTATAAACAGATGTTTAATGTTTACATGTCTTTCTGTGTCTAAAGTTTTATTTTCTTTCTCGAATCGTCTCTATCCATCCACTTCACGCCCTCCAGTCCTCTTGTTCTCATTCCAGTTCTTATTTCTTGCACATATATGAATTTCGAGGTCTTCCTAATAATAATAATAATTAATAATAATAATAATAATAATAATAATAATAATAATATAATAATACTATAATAATAAACACTGGCATTATCTAACCCAGAGATTCATGTTCGCGCTGACGTCAGCTCTCCACACGTCCTTAACATGAGAATTTGTTTTTCAATCATCACCCTCAAATTACAGTTAACATTATTCTCCACCTCATTCTTGCTCTACATACTGATGTTTTCCTCAGGTTTTCCAACACGTTTCCATGTCCTTTTATTCGACATCCGTGCCACATGTCCTGCCCAAATAATAATAGATAGATAGATCGTCGGTTGAATAATGTTTTTGACATCGTCCGATTCCTAATAGCCAATTTTGTCGGTCCATCCAATCTCCTGGTTGTAGATGTTTCTCCTTCATATATAAACATATTCCCTGACTCCAGGAGGTTTTAGGTTTTCCTCTGCTTCGTCTTCCCTCAGGTTTCCATTCCAAAACAGATTTTGGTAGTCGATCCTCTTCCATTCGCTGGGCATGTCCGTACCACCCTAATTGCTGAGTTTTAATATAATCTAAAATAATCCAAATGATAATAATAATAATAAATTAGTGAAACATCTAAATCAGACTGAGAAAGATTCTGCCAGATTGAATATAATCCCAGAACAAGAATGGATCCAACATTATGAAAAACTTTGGAAAAAGGAGGAAATTGAAGGAAAAGAGAACAATGAGGAAGAAATAAAAGTGGAAAATATTGATGTAATAGACATAAATGAATTAGAAATGGCTTTGAAAACCACTAAGAATAGGAAAGCAACAGGATTTGATAATATAAATATGGAGTTAGTCAAATATAGTGGAATATTGTGTAAACTACGAATACTCCATCTAATTAATATATGTTGGCAGACCTATGGGATTCCAACCACTTGGAAAACAGCAATTGTGAAGAATATATTCAAAAGAGGAGACCGGAGAAATTGCGAGAATTACAGAGTGATTAGCTTAATGAATACTGGCTACAAGATATATACGAAAATAATAAAAAATAGATTGAGAAACATAACAGAAGTAATAATAAGTTAAAATCAAAGTGGATTCAGAAAGGGAAGGTCATGTATAGACAATGTCTTTACACTGAAACAACTCATAGAAAAGAGAAGAGAACATAACTTAGAAACTCGCATAGGATTTATAGATTTGGATAAGGCCTTCGATCGAGTAAACAGACAAAAATTATGGCAAATATTACGAATGAAAGGATACCCGCTGTGCCTTGTTGAAACAATAAAGAAATTATATGAAGACACAAATATAATTATAGATACTGGATTCAAAAGAACAGATGCAATCAAAACAAATACTGGATTACGACAAGGATGTAGTTTATCACCCACTTTGTTTAATATATATATATATATATATATATATAGACGATATTTTAAATAAATGGAAAGTTTTAGTAAATCCAGGAATAAGAATGGATAATAAAGTGTGCATAAATAATCTTCTATTTGCTGACGATGTAATCATAATACAGAAAAATGAAGATGACTTACAGAAATTAATGCATGCATTAAATGAAATATGTAACTTATACGATCTAAAGATTTCTGTAAGGAAAACGAAGACCATGGCTTTTAGAGGAAGGGATCCAGTGAGATCCAAAATTATTTTAGAAAATCAAAGTATAGAACAGGTGTCTAGTTTCAAATATTTGGTCTGTGATGTTGGCTACAATGTGGAAAGAGATATTGACTCCAAAATAAATAAATTTCAGACGGTGTGTGGAACAATACAGAGAACATTCAAAAATAAAATTAGAAAAGAAACCAAGATAAAAATGTATAATGTTATGGCGGTTCCCACAATATTGTATGGATGTGAAACTTGGGCTCCAATGAAAAGACAGAAGGATAGAATACAGACGGCGGAGATGAGTTTCCTAAGACAAGTAAACGGATGCACAAGACTTGATAGAATAAGAAATGAGGATATAAGAGAAGAATTGAAAGTACAGCCTTTATTGGATAAGGTCACGAATTACAGACAGAAATGGATTGATCATATGGATGGGATGAGTAAGGAGAGATATCCATTGTTAGCAAGAAATTATCAAGCAAGAGGAAGACGTGATGTTGGAAGACCTAGAAGGCGTTGGGCTGATGCATTATGAAGTCGGAACGGGCAATTGCCTAATCCCTGGAGTGATGATGATGAATGAATAATAATAATAATAATACTAATAAATAATAATAATAATAATAATAATTAAAACAATACTTGGATTATCATTATTATTATTACTATTATTATTAATTATTATTATTATTATTATTATGTGTTATTATGGGACAGAATTATTACAATGTTACCTCTTCCTGTAATCCGAAGTTATAGCACTTACTTTTTTTCTTCTATATTTCTTGTCTTCCCCCAAAAATCCCCTTCCTCGAATCCCTTCTCCACCAACGATCTTCTTAACTCTTAGTATCCCATCCTGTTATCGTTGGTTGATCATTCTCCTTCCTCCTCCTTTCCCATGGTAATCCAACAAAATTCTTTTTTTAATAATATCTATTCCTACATTCTGCTGACATGACCTGCCATTCTAATTGTATATATTAGTATTAATTTTTAATGAAGTGTAAATATAATTTTGGTTCTTCATTTTCTGCGCGATTACAGTGTCCCTATTTTTTTCTTTTTTGCAATCTCGGATACGTAACGAGTAGTGTGCGCAAGAATGTAACTAATTACACATATTATTAGTTACATAATGACAGATAAGAAAAATCCTACACGTGTTAATGAGAGTGTAGCCCATAACACTGAGCAACAAAAAAGACGCTTCTTTCTCTGTCTCGGAAAGAAAAATATGTGATTCTGATACTACTTTTTCTCCTGAATTCAAATATGATACCGGGTTTCTCCATCACGCAAGGTTTCCGAGGGACAGGAATTTATAATTTCAAATACTTTAATATATTCTTACATTCGTAACTACACAATATTCGCACATTCGGACTCACCTAGAAGTAAGAAATTACGATTTTCTGCTATATTTCACCTGTAGAGCATCCCTCTTGATGGACCAACATATTAGGATTCAATTTGCCTTGATATCTCATTTTCATAGCTGAAACCATTTGAGTTAGCTCATTTGCTTTTATTTTACAATGGACACATAGACGAAAAAACGTTTATTAAAATAATAATTATATAAATACATTAATTGAAATTGAAATACAAAAACTGTGGGTGATGGAAACATTCCGAATACATATTTGAAAACACGATAAAAAAAACTGCATTAAGTTCAACTATTGGTACTCATGAGACAAAAATCATGTTGACCAGTGTAATCAGCCTTTATCTTGACCTTGGTTAACCCTCCAGTTGTATAAAAAACATTATGTAAGGGACAACGCTCATCACAATATCTCCCCTTGCACAATATTCACAGGTTACATAATAATTCAATTAATTTAATAATATACTTTTTGTTCAATTATTCACACTATTCATTAGCTTATATAACAGCTGAATCTGCATGGCGCCACATTTATTATGAAAATTATAGTTGAAAACATTACTCTTCAGTTAACACACAAAACATGCTCATTATTTTCAACCATTTAACCATTTAGTCTCACATTGCAATCATACTGACATTTTCAAATTACACTCAGTTTTTTGTACCCTTTGTTGTATTTTTATTGCACACTATCTCATTTAACATGTTTATTCCCGATCTTCATTTCATTATTATTTTATTCGCATCATTCTCTTGATAATAACTTGTTTTGAATAATAATAATAATAATAATAATAATAATAATAATAATAATAATAATAATAGTAATAACAATAACAGTAATAATAATAACAATAATAACTATCTAACTTCGGGGTTTTCTTTTTTACAGCTGCTGCCGTCTTCCCGTGCTAAATCTCCGAAGTCTGGTCCCGAGGATAGTGGCTTCAACCCAGCCGGGGTAGACGGATTTTTTTAAGATGGAGAAATCCAAGGGGCAAGTACTCTGGGAGGGACGTTACATCGTGGATCCCGAGTGTGAAGATTTTTTGGCTCGTAAAATATACTTAAGCCTGAATAAAAGATAAAAAACTCTAAGCAAAATTTACCGAACTTGCCAATCCTATTACTACCTTGGTTTCCTAGATGTCACTATGAGGCAGAATGCTGACTAGGTCCACTCAATGTCATCTATCCGAAAACAAGTATAACTAAATTAGTATGGTTGAATTTCTTCCCTGTAGGAGGAGTGTGCGTAAATCTCGAGAGAAATAAGGGCTTTAATAATAATAATAATAATAATATTAATAATCTTTAAAACATTCAAACATATTAAATCGAGCACACTTATGATATATCAACAACTATCAACTATCATCCTAGAACTTATTGGTTTAAAAATCCAAGAGAACTACATTTTTTTATTTTCCGATCCGATTGAGGGTCTTTCCACTTTTCAGCGGTTGCTCTTTTACCAGCCGGCTGCTGGCCCTTCACATCCACATGTGTCAATCACAGAGGTAGATGATCAACAGCCAGTGTAGGGGTGACATGTGGTTAGCATGTCGAGTCCCCCAGCCGTATAGCTGGTTCCTCAACCTGGAGCCGCTACTTATTGTAGCTACCCAATTGCTTCACGATGCTGGGTGGGCACCGGTCCCATACTGGCCGAAATACCATGAGAAAATTTCTTCCCCCATGGAGACTCGAACCAGCGCAAGTCCCGTAGCTCTGCGCCAAGGCTTCCTACCTTAACCGCTCGGCTACGGCGCGGGACTTTTTTTTATTTTCCATGAACTCAAATAAATATGAGTATATCAATATAAATGTGAGTTGCCACGTTAATAAACTGATCAAGGTTGAAAAATCCACTATAAATGCTGATGGACCTCATAACCTGACACATAGTAGCTTATGGTGGCTGGATGATAGTTAACCTCTGTGATGGATGTGAAGATAGCACGCAGCTAGCATACCATGGGGTTTTTAGGCATGCCATGCAATGGACTACTGCTATATTCCCAAGACGGGTGAAGCTTTTACCAAATATGAATAAACCAAGACAAACATAATTTACAATTTTACGAAGACTATTTAACTCATGCCCCAAATGGGAATCAATGACCAATCACATTTCAATGAATTTTGATTTACAACCAATCACAGTTGTGTTTCACTTCGATTTTATCAGTTTAATTTTATCACTTTAAAATGAAGCTCCTCCTTTTTAACATTCTGAATAGGTCATAGCATTATTTTGTAGTGACTACATGTAGCTACTAGATTGTATATATAGTGCACGAATGTTAGTAGATACCGTAGTGCATGCAGGAGATAATATAAAAACATTTGTAGCAATTGACTATACCACAAAAAAAGAAGAAACCATTGTTTGCACTTTCTTAACGAATTATTTCCCAGGAAATAATGTTGCAGAAAAATATAATTGACATATTTACATCATAGGACATCAGAAATTAATTAATACCTATAATGTTGGTTATAAATGTCTCCACTAGGGTGCATTCTTACAATATTACGAACCTTTGGCAATAAATAATATGATCTGGTTGCAGTGATGAACAAATGAAGCGTAACAATCGTTTTTCATTTGTTTTCAAACATCGCCGTTTACATTACATACATAAATATTTTAAAATAACAACAGTTAAATAATGATTTGTGAGTAAACAGCTTAATTTTATTCGTTAAATAGTCCTAACAAATGCCACTCTTGATTTCCAAATTCTCTAGATAAATTCACTCCTCACTCCATGAGTCGTGTTGGATATCACTCGTGGCATTCCGTATAAAAACCAAAGGCAAATAATAGTAATAATTATGACGTAAACAGTGTTCATATCATCGGTACCCATTTTACTATATTTAGTTAACTATTTCGTAACGCAAATCTTTCGTATTAAAATAAATAAAATTGCATGTACATAAGAGTTCAACAATATTAGTCACAGTTAGTTATACCATTTATCGCAGAATAATCAACTACAAAACGTATTATTTATTGTTTATTTCATTACTAGTAGCATTTTTCGAGTGATTTAATACCGAAATTCGGTCTTGATTCCATTTTCTATATCGTGGGATAATGGGGAACACTCAAAACATAGTGTTAATTATATAATTTTTTAACTGGTAAGTCAGTCGTCCTCAACTAAGTTATTAAACTTCTTCAAGTTATTCTAATACGGAGGTCTTTCGAAAACAATGTTTCATCTTCTGCGTTTTAAAACTGGAACTGATGACTGGATGGTGTTGTATAGGCCGTATACATAAATCCATTATACAACCTATACAACACCATCAGCCATCAGTTCCAGTTAAAACGCAGAAGATGAAACATTGTTTTCGAAAGGTCTCCATATTAGAATAACTTGAAGAAGTTTAATAACTTAGTTGAGGACGACTGACTTACCTGGTAAAAATTATATAATTAACATCTTATTACGTAACCTTAACGGTTGTTTTAACATGAATTTCAAAACATAGTGATCGTCATTACCCCAAAATTCGCCAATAATTTACTTTAGTGATATTGAAGTTAGGACTTGCATATATTAATGCAAATAATATGTAGACAATCTTATTACATTATACAAATCATCCATATGTGAATCTTTATAAACGTTATAGTAAAATAACCTTAAATTATACTGAAATTAATATAGGCTAGTGATGATAAGAAATCTCTGTTAAAAGAATAAATGACTTCAGAGATAAACAATGGATATCAGAATAATGACAATGCAACACAAATGTTGCATATAATGTTCCAAATATCAAAACATATATATTGAATTATAAGTATCGTCTGGAATGGGAATTTCGCCATTGCCCCGTGTTCGCGATTACCCCACACTTCCCTACGTATTTTATAGTTTTGGTGTTTGTAATTAATTACGATTAAGTACAGTGTATGAATGTACTTTTATTGCTTTGTTAAATATCCTCTGAACACCAGTCACTATTCCTTCAAGAGAAGATAATATTTATCTCATTATAATTTATAAGTGCTTTAAAACTTAAGTTTGTGATGGTAGTTTGGAAAAGTAAATATGATTGAATCCTAATAATGCAAATCCAATCCAGTATTTTCCTTGACGACGGATGAAAACCAGGAAAATCTTCATTCAACTGGTCTAAACCGGAGTTTGAACCCGGGACATTCGAATACTAATTTTAAACGCTACCGGTTCAACCCAACTCACTCGGTCTTAATATAGGCCTATATACTTGCTAGTTCTGTAACAAATAAATGAATAAATAAAATATTACAAAACAAATTAGCAGTTAAATCTACAAGCTAATAAGTAAATTAATTAGAAGATATTTTATTTTACAGAAATAGACGAATTATACATAAAATTCCTAGAAATCAATACATTTTTACTGAAACTAGCAACTCAACCTATAGTAAGATGATTATTACAAAACTGCCATAAAGTACTTTTTCATGGTAAAATTAGACGATAAAAAGTGTTATTTGGGCTGGAAGCCAAGATTTTCATTGGCCAACACCGCAATCTTTCATTCCGATATACTCCATTGAAAGCGCTTTTCTTATGTTCTCTGGCAACATTGATGTAAGAGTTCTTGAAAATACATTTACAGTTTAACAAGTTACTGCTGTTATCATTTTAACATTACAATTTTACCAATATTATTAGTAGGATATTCCCGTACAATATATATTGCTATTGTTAAGTATAGTAATGTGATAATTAGCACTTCAAGCAACAATGGCTTCTAAGTTTCCCAAGTAGGGCAATAATCTAACATAAATTTACCATAAGTAATGCCACGAGTGTATTCCAATTTTCCTACATAATTTGGAAATCCAGAGTGGCATTTGTTAGTACTATTTAACGATTAAAATTAAGCTGTTTACTCACAAATTATTATTTAAATATAGTTATTTTAAAGTATTTATATATTTAATATCAATGGTGATGTTTGAAAACAAATGAGAAATATTTGGTTAGCATAATTTGTTCACTTACTGCAACTAGATCATATTATTTATTGCCAAATAGGATCGCAATATTGTAAGAATGCACCCTACTGGAGAAAAAATGAAACACATTAAACTAATTAATTATTTTTTAGGAAACAACTCTGTAAAATCATTATTTAAAAACACAATTATTGAACACACAATTATCAAGTGTGCAGTTCCAAGGAATCTATTCATTATTTGCTACATTCAACATAATTGTTCGAGAGTCAGTCACTGCAAATAATGCTCTGACCTGTTCAGTATATTAAAAAGGCGGAGCTTTCTTTAATATGATAAACAGAAGTAGATAAATATCGAGGTGAAACACGACTGTGCTTGGTTGTAGAAAAAAATTCATTGAAACGTGATAGGTAATTTGGGGCATGAGTTAAATAGTAAAAAATAAAATAACATAAATAATATTAATCTTATTCTTCATTCATACAAGTCTTTGACCTATAGGCCTATTACGATCTCACTGATCAATTTTGATTCCAGGGTTTCATTGGACGGCCCAGAGAGCTCTTTATGTTGGACAATAACGAAGCATGGCTTTTGAAACTCTATCTGAACTCATTCGTCGCAAATAATTCTTCCAGTTGTTCTGGTATACATGTATGTACTTAATGACTTATTCTAAAATAGTACCTTCAAGACACCATCCTTGCTTTGCATTCTCACTTGGTGTTTTATCGCCTCACTATGATGCTTAACAAACAGCTCGCTTTATTTCCCCGCAGCTGTTATATGTTATTAAAATACAAAGAACTCGACTGCCGCGACTACAATGGTGTGGCCACATTGCTATTCTTTTCTCAGTTTCAATTAAAACTCGGAACGATGTGGAACATTCGATTGGGTTATAAAATTGTATACCGTAATTAATGGTATAATTATCAGTGATTTATTGATATGTAGCTCGAATAATAATACAATATCTATATATTATATTAGTTTAATATATAAGTGATTTCAACATGTGGCGGCCATGGGAAAATATTTCAGACCGAACAGTTAATAATAATAATTAATATAATACTAATTCTATTTTCAGCATCATTTTGTATGAATATAAAATTTATGTAAATCTACAAACTATATAATGTTGGAATTAAATTACTTAATAAATAAATGCATATATATCATTTTAATTTTAAAAGTTAAACAATACCAAATAATAACGTAAAAATTAAATAATAACATAAATAATCAATGTCTTCTGTCCTTGTGCAATAAACGCCCATAGCGCTATGAGAAACGTGACAACACCGCATGTCAAATATTGCCGCGTGCCACACCCGCTTTTATATAAACGGTTAACCATCAGAGTGAGGTAATATCACTTTGCTGTATACCTCATGAATGTCATTTCACTTCAATTATCCTGCTCTCCTTTCCTTTCCTCAAAGTCCATACCTAACTGCCGTAGCAGAGTGCATGACTTGCCAAGATTTTATATAACTGTACTATGGTATCTCTCTGGAGTAGTGAAGGTTTCATTACATGTCCTGAATTTATTACTCCCATGGTTGTATTATTCCCATGGTTGTATTAAAACTAATAATTTTATTTGATACGTCTACTTCATCCAAATATGTTAATGTATATCCAAGATAGGTAAAGTAATTTAGTCTATCCAGCATTTTCGAATCTGTACAAATTTTGCTACGTGCAGAGTATTTTTCATAAGTAATGCCACGAGTGATTTCCAAATTATCAAATTCACGACTCACGAAGTGAGGAGTAAATTTATCTAGAGAATTTGGAAATCAAGAGTGGCATTTGTTAGGACTATTTAACGAAATAAGCTGTTTACTCACAAATCATTATTTAACTATAGTTATTTTAAAATATTTATATATTTAATGTAAAAGGCGATGTTTGAAAACAAATAAACGATAGGTACGCTTCTACTGCTTCTTTTGTTTATCATTGCAACCAGATCATACTATTTATTGCCAAAGGAACGCAATATTGTAAGAATGCTCTCTAGTGGAGAAAAAATGAAGCACATCAAACTGTATATTAATTCACTTCTGATGTATGATGTAAATATGACAATTATATTTTTCTGGATTATTACCTGGGACAAAATACATTTAAGAAAGTGCAAACAGTGGTTTCTTTTTTTGGTGGTATAATAAATTGCTACAAATGTTTTTATATTAACTCCTGCAAGCGCTATGTGTTGACATCTATGCACTATATATAAAATCTGGTAGCCGTATTATTGTAGGCTCAGTCACTGAAAAATAATGGTCAGACCTGTTCAGAATATTAAAAAGGAGGAGCTTTCTTTAATATGGTAAAATATAACACTGATAAATATTTCGTGAAACACGACTCTGATTGGTTGTAAAACAGAAATCATTGAAACGTGATTGGTCATTGACTCCCATTTGGGGCATGAGTTAAATAGTCCATGAAAAGCCGTAACTTTTTTTTCTCTATATTAATATTCATTTATACTTGATGATTATTTTGTTAATATTATTAATAATGATAGCAATTTTACTTTTACCAATGTCTTACATCGGGTCATATCTCCATCTTGAAATTAATTTGTTTTTTGCGGATTGTACTAGTAAAATTAACATCGCTTATCTTCTCCTGGAGAAGTAGAAACTCGTGTTCAGGAGACATTCAACAAAACATAAAATAGGTCTATGTGATTTAATAATTAATTGCAACCATCAATACCAGATCACAGGTATATCTCTTCTTCATTTCCATCATAATTTAACATCTGACCATATAGGTATATAATTATAAGCCCTATCTGCCCCATGGGCGCCCTTACAGTGGCACGACCTGTATGGAGAGGAATTTTAAACTTTAGATAAACATACTCTTGACCTCATAAGGTCATAGAGAACCTTCCCGAATTAGTTATCAGCTCAATCAAGGGCCATCTTCGAGACAACATGAACATGTATGACGAAACACACTATCCACTAACACATTTGTAATGAACATAACGGATTTTATAATGATTACCGTGTGATGGACATTATGCTATTCTCCCAGTTATATTATATCGATTGGAAACATGAACTCTTACTTTAAGGGAGCAGATAATATTACGAATATTTTGAAAGTAAAGTTATTAGGAAAAAAAATTATTCAATGAGAGATGAACACACAGACGAATGGAGAAGACTACATAATAGGGAGCTATATTATATTCATAGGAAACCACATATAATTAGAGTTAACACTCGTGGTCTTCGATGGGCAGGAAATGTGACATGGGTGAGGAATTAAAGAGGTGCATGAAGACTCCTTGAAGGAAATCCAGATGAAAAGCGTCCAGTAGGCAGCGCAATAATGAGATGGGAGAATAATATAAACCTTGATTTGAGGGAATTAATTTATATAGGGAATGATCAGAAAATATTAGCACAGGGTAGTGATGTATGAAGAGCTTATATCTGTGCGGCCATGAACTTATGGGTTCTACTGAGCCCATGAGTAAATTAGTTTAGTAACCAGATTATATATAGGCCTATATATATTATGTAAATGTCAACTTTCGATCCACGACAACAAAATTGGTAACTACAATGTACTAGCTATATCAACCAATTTTTTTTTTTCTTTTGCAATTTAAGTGGGGAATGAGCTTTACGTCTCACTATAGTCAGTTAAAGCAATTACAAAACTTAATTTTATTTATAACTATTCGAGTGTACCGAGCGGTTCAATATAAACCAAGAAGCCAAAGAACGGAACTAATTAAATAAGATATTTAAGGGAGACTATTTTTTTAATTTTCTGTCTACGACTTACTTCAATGCTATAAATTGCGTCTGTATGCAAATCTGTTTTTTTAAATAGAAAATCTGTGGTATTTCCTGAAAAATCTGAATGTGAAATTTCTTTTAAAATGTGATGCTTTATACTGCACAAAGAGAAAGATGAAATTAAAACGTAATCTCCTTATCAAAACGTGAAGTTTATTTTTTTTCTCAGTGCTCACCGTCAGGAAGTCATTAACAAATACAAGAGTTGTAGATGTGATTAAAGCAAAGTAAATGGAGTTACTTTTCTTTTCATTCACAGTGATCAGTAATTACATTAACGACACGATCAGACAGAGGAAGTCGTCGAGTGCAGACACTTCTAGCGAAACAGAAAGTTTCTAAAACTTGACTGCATCAAGTATACCTGCAGTTAACTTCAATTTTATATCTACTTCCATTTAAGTCCTTACATATGAGAAAATTTTAAATGCCAATAATATTAAAACTAATAATATTGTAGAGATTTGTGCTGTATTACAATACATATTATGTTACAATTGAATCGTCAGGTTTAAGAAGGGAATGAAGACAAAACATGTCAAAAATACGTTTTGTTGTAAAGTATTCCCAAACCTTGCTCTTCTGTCTCGTAGGAACTACGTAAACAAGCGATTTCCTTAGTAATTTGAATTTAAGGTACGATTTTTCTGACTTATGCAATATTCTCCATCACTCTTTTGTCAATTTTTAAATTATTGTGAAATTCCCACAGAGGTACAAAATTTCCTCTCTTGTTTTGTTAAAATTTATCAGCTGGATAGTTTACTTAATTACTTACTTACTCACTGGCACTATCGAACCCGTAGGTTCATGGCCGCGCGGACATAAGCTCTCCATATATCCCTATCCTGAGCTAATGCTTTCCAATCATTCCCTGTATAATATACTTCCCTCAAATCATATTTTATGTTATTCTCCAACCTCATTCTTGGTCTACCAACTGGGTGTCTTCCCTCTAGCATTTCCACAAGAAGCCTCCATGCAAGTCTTTCATTCCCCATACGTGGAACATGTCCTACCCATCGCAGTCTACGAGACTTAACTGTTCTTATTATATCTGGCTTCCTATAAAGACCATGTAGTTCATTGTTATCCTGCTGGAGTTCGGAATTCCTAAAAAGTTAGTTAGACTTATACGAATGTGTCTAAATGGCTCAAAGAGTAGGGTGCGTGTAGGCAAACAGTTTTCAGACACTTTTGAAATCCAGAATGGGTTGAAGCAAAGAGATGCACTATCTCCTCTACTATTTAATTTTGTACTAGAGCATGCCATTAAATCTTTAGAGAATGAGGAAGGCTTACAACTCAATGGTATTAATAAGCTGTTAGTTTATGCTGATGATGTAGTATTGTTGGCCGATAGCGAGGATATACTAAAGGACAACACGCACACACTATTGAGTAACACTAAGAAATTAGGACTGGAAATAAATATCAATAAAACTAAATATATGGTCACACGTAGAAATTCATTAAATAATGGAAATGGACAGCTAATGACAAATGAGGGAAATTTTGAGGAAGTGGCTGAATTCAAATACCTAGGAACAATAATCACAAATAGGAATGAGATGCAAAAAGAAATTAAACATAGGCTCAATTCTGGAAATGCATGCTATTATGCATTGCAGAGACATTTGATGTTCCAACTCCTTTCAAAAAACGTTAAGCAGAAAATATATAAAACTATTATTCTACCAGTTATATTATATGGATGCGAAACCTGGACTCTTACTTTGAGGGAGGAAAGGAGATTACGAGTATTTGAGAATAAAGTTCTTAGGAAAATTTCTGGACCAAAGAGAGATGAACAGACAGGTGAATGGAGGAGACTTCATAACAGTGAACTACAAGGTCTTTATGGGAAGCCAGATATAATAATAACTGTTAAGTCTCGTAGACTGCGATGGGCAGGACATGTTGCGCGTATGGGGAATGAAAGACGTGCATGGAAGCTTCTTGTAGGAAAGCCAGAGGGAAAACGCCCAGTTGGTAGACCAAGAATGAGGTGGGAGAACAACATTAACTATGATTTGAGGGAAGTAGATTATACAGGGAATGATTGGAAAGCATTAGCTCAGGATAGGGATGCATGGAGAGCTTATGTCCGCGCGGCCATGAACTTTCGAGTTCGATAATGCCAGTGAGTTAGTTAGTTAGTTAGTTAGTTAGTTAGTTCATTGTTATGTAGTCTTCTCCATTCACCTGTCTGTTCATCTCTCTTTAGTCCAAAAATCATCCTAAGTACTTTATTCTGAAATACTTGTAATCTCCTTTCCTCCCTTAAAGTAAGAATAGTTTAAGAAAATAATTTATATTACAGTAGGCCTACATAATTAGATGGGTGTGTGAAGAGTTCATGTCCAGAACATACATGCTGTCTCTAAAGTCACTATCCATTTCAATGAAGGAAGGAAATGATTGAAAAATCAATGTTATTGTGAAGTTTTACACATATGCTAGTGCTTTTCTACATGACCGTCATCTAGGTGAAAACACATTCTCCATCTTTCAGCTGTGAAACCAAATATATTCCTTAACACTTAAACCGTAAAAAAATACCTGCTTGTATTCAAATGTATTATGTATTTTAACCGGTTAAGTAGATGAGAAGACCAAATATATTCCTTAACATTTAAACCGTAAAAAGATACCTGCTGCTTCTGTGATACGATCCCATAAATCAAGCAGACGTGATAATGATGTTTTCGTAGACTGAAACGTAGAATTTTCCTCGCTGTGTTGGGAGGGGCATTCAACTCCCTACTGAGGTGTCGAGTTAATACGTTCGGACTATCACTGACAATTTGAACCTGCTGCACTGTTTCTGCTGATACGTGTGGTCGTCCATGACGTGCCTCTTTCCACACACTGCCAGTACACTTAAATGTATTACAAGCAGACTAATGTGTGTTTTGTTGGGCCTGGTTTTCGAAATTTATGGGTAAATTTCGCTCTGGCATATGACAATCCGCGTACCCGTACACAAACAATGGCAACCTATTCTTCCGTGCTAAACATGTTGCACTAAACTAACTGTATATACGCCTATATAGAAAAGACAAAGGAAATAATAGTGTTTTCATGGAAATGGATAGTGACTTTAGAGACACCCTGTATTCAAATCTGGCATTAAAAACAACATTAATAAAATATAGAACAATGAAGTATATATAAAAATGAATGTTTGTTTGTTTGTTTGTTTGTTTGTTCGTACTTTATGCTCGGCCATACCGTTGATCTGATTGTGATGGGACTTTTTGGCAAAATGTTCAGGAGATTCCCGGAATAAAGAGAGAGTTATGATACTCAACTCTTACATCCTTAAAAATCGCCCTTTGTAGTGGGAAACGTGAAAAAAGTAGCTCTTTGGACGCTTAAATGGCTTACGCTGCCTAAACAATAAACAAATACACAAAAATAATGTACTCAAAATTGATTATCTCGAAAAGCTCTACAAAAACGTCCGCAACAGCATATGTTTATCTCTTATGGATAACTCACAATAACCATTTTTGTATTTCATTGATGCCAAGAAGATCGATACAAGTTCGTAGATTCCTGTGCAAGCATAGCAGCACATGGCGGGTATTTTTTTACGAATAGCTCACAATAACGAATTTTGTCTTTTAGCTCATTTATGCCAAGAAGATCGAGATAAGTAGATTCCCGGGTATTAAGCACAGGGAATCTTAAAATAATTACGATACACATTTATAATTATTTTTCATTCTACTTATTCAACTAATCATAACAAGTACATTAATTTTTGTTTTTCAGCTCATTTATGCCAAGAAGATCGAGATGAGTAGATTCCTGGACAACGCCGGGAAAACAGCACGGGATATCTAAAAATAATTACGATATAAATGTTTCTTTTACTTATATAAACTAAACATAAAACAATAATTTTCGTGTTTCAGCTCATTTATGTCAAAAAGATCGGGAAAAGTAGATTCCCGGGTAATCAGCACGGGTATCTAAAAAATATAAATTTATAATTATTTTTCCTTTTACTTATTCAACTGTACATAAAAGCACATTATTTTGCATTTATTTAGGCGCAGCAGCGCACGACGTGTATTAGCTAGTATATAATAAAATATTTAATTTTAGTTATTTATAAAATATAGAATTTAATTAAAACGATGCAATATAACATAAAACCATAATACTAAACAAATGCTTACGTTAAGTATAAATACTTAATTAGATAAATATTTTAATCACTTAATGCATAACAAATCATATTACACAGTTTATATAGATTCCATTTAATTATTAAGCGCAGATTAATTAAATTGCATTGATTATAGACTCTATTTAAATAATGAGTGACACATGCACTATCAAACTCGTAGTTTCATGCCCGCAGGAATGCGCTGCTTTGCTCGATCCATTCCTCGCGCTACCCGTGCCTGATTGGCTACACTCAATAGTTCAAACATAATAGTCTCTCACTGAATGGCGGATACCACTATTTCCGCTACTTTAAATCTCTCTAGCTCGCTCAGATGTGGATCGCAGGATATACTATTCGATATTTAGACGTATTTCAAGATCATCATCATCATAGCACATTCACGAATTTAGGCCATTTGTTGACCTGTTTCGGCCTCAAGAGAAACACCATCCAGAAGTCTTTTGAGTGGACGTCCTGGTCTTCTTCTTCCTGCAGGTTGATATCTTAACATTAGTTTGGGTATTCTGTGATCTTCCATTCGATGAACATGTTGTATCCATCTTGACTTATAATCAGAAATTTTGTTTTCTAAAGATTCCATGTGTAATTCTTCTAAGATGTCTTCATTTTTTTTGTGATCTAGTAGTGTGTATCCTGCAGTCCTCCGAAGATATCTCATTTCAGCAGATCTAAGTCTCTGTATATCCTTCTGTTTCAACGTCCATACTTCGCTACCATACAAAAGAGTTGGAAGAGCCAGTGTTTTATACACTTTCAGTCTTGATGCTTTTGGACTAACTGTGGCTTGAAGATAGAATTTATTAACCCTAAAATTCTTAAAAATTTAGATATTTTTGCATTTACATCCTTTTCTTCTTCATATGAGATATTGCATCCTAGATATGTAAAATTATTCACCTGCTCCAAAATTTTATTGTCCAGTACAATTTTACTTCTGACAGGATCTACACCTTGAAATGCCATAATTTTTGTTTTTTCTGTAGATATCTTTAATCCATATTCTTCTGTAATTTTGTTAAGTTCATACAGACCTTTCTGTAGATTATCTTCGGAATTTGCTATTATTATTTGGTCATCTGCAAACAATAGGGTGTTTAATTTTCTATTTTCTGATATTCTTATTCCAAATTTATATGTTTTGTCCAGCAACATATTACTTCATTGATATAAATTGCAAAGAGTGTTGGGGATAGGGGGCAGCCTTGTCTCACACCACGATTTATAATTCCTTCTTCAGAAAATCTGTTATTTAATTTAATCTTTATGGTGTTGTCTTTGTAAATATTTTGTATGTTCTGCCAAAGTAAATTTGGTATATTTCTGTCTTCCAATATATTTAAGAGTTTTGATCTCTTGACTGTGTCGAATGCTTTTTCAAAATCTATGAAAGCAAAATGTGTTTCTAAGTTGAATTCTCTTCTTTTTTCAAGCAATAGTTTAACAGAAAATGCTGAATCAATACAAGATCGTCCTTTCCTAAATCCATTTTGACATTCCATAAGGAATTTTTCACTGAAACTTTTCAATTTTCCATTTAAAATGTCTGCATAAATTTTGTAGCATGTGTTTAACAAACTGATTCCCCTATAGTTGTCCATTTTTCTCTTGTCTCCTTTCTTGAACAGGGGTATAACAATGCTTGTCTTCCATTCTTGTGGTATATCTGCATTTTTGAATACATTATTAAAGAAGGACAACAGTCTTTCATGGAACTGTTTGCCTGCATATTTGTACAATTCAGAATTCAAGCCATCTGTGCCAGTTGCCTTCCCATTTTTTAATTTCTTTAAACTCTTGTTCAATTCTTCCAATGATATTATGGAATCTGTCTCATTATTATTTCGGAAAATTGTATCTTCATAGCTATTGTCAGTCCAAAGACTTTTATAATAATTGAAAAAATCTTCTTTTGTTACTCCGCAATTAATTTTGGTATATTCTTTAATATCTTTATTCAAATGTTTTAATATTTTGAAGGCATTAGGTTGGAGCTTATGCAAATCTGATTCTAAATGTGTAACAAAATTTAACCATGTTTTCCTATGTCTCTTTCTTATTTCCCTCTTAACAATAGCTCTACAGCGTTTGAATTCTATTTCATTTTCTACTTTCTTTGTGTTCAAATATTTTTTATAAGCTGCATTTTTTCTTCAATCAATTGTTTTATTTGATCATCCCAGATTTTTAGAGTTCTATTTCTTCTTTGTTGTATATTTACTTTTCCTAAAGTTTCATTAGCTGCATTTTGAATTATCATCATTTTAATGTTTTTCCATTCTTCTTCGACATCATTACTTTCTGGAGTTGTAGCCATATATTGCTGAATTCTTCTCGAATATAACCATTTAATACTGTCATCATAAAATAATTTTACCTTGTACTTTTGTTCTATGCTCTGTTGTTGTTTCTTCTTTTTTAACCATCTTGGTGGAAATCTTATTCTTGCTTCTACTAGGTAGTGATCTGAACCAATATCATATCCTCTGTAGGCTCTGACATCGAGAAACAATTTAAAAATCTTATTATTTGCAATGAAATAATCAATGATTGATTTTGAGTCCTGACGATGCCAGGTATATTTATGTATGTTTCTATGATTGTAAAGGTATTCGTTATTTTCAGTTCATTGTAGATAGCAAAATCTGTTAATCTTGTCCCATTCCTATTGCTGGTTGGTTCGCCAAATGTTCCAATATTATTGTTGACTTGAGCATTGCCCACTCTGGGCATTTAAATCTCCTATTATGAGAATGTAATCATTTCTATTAATTTTGCTATAAATTTCTTGTAATATTTTATAAAATTCTTCATTGTCTTCTTCACGGCCTTCCTCTGGTGCATATACACCAAGAACTGTCAAATTACCTCTATTTATTTTCAGTCGAAGCTCTAATATTCTTTCATTCCAGTAAGTGTAGTGTTGAATTTTATTTCTTATGGTTTTATTAATCCAAATCATTACTCCAGCTTGTCCATGGGTTTTCCTGTCGACACCGCTATATATTTGTACATAATTTTGTGTTTCTTTCGTTCCTTTAAGTTTCTTCTTAGTCTCTGTAGTTACTGCAATATCAATGTTTCTATTTTTAAATATACTGTCTATTTCAAGATGATCTTTCGAAAGGTGTATAAATTGTTTGGAAGATGGTTTGACATTACGTGATGTTCCCTTGTCAGAAATGTTAGGTACCAATACATTTAAAATAATATCTTACTCAATAATGTATCACTTTAGCCAATACGAATATTTAACGTCAGTCACGTGATATTATCAAGCCAACATCAAAATGTGATTTATATTAAAGTGAATACGTACAAATGTGCAATCAGTACACTGGACAACAAATTTCAAACTTTTTTTGCACTCGAATAGATGATTATATATATTTTTAACCTATGCTGAATTCAGATCTACAATCCAAAATTTTCTATCACGTACCATTTTTGCAGGAAAAGTGATTGAAAATTCCCATACAAATCCAAGAAGAAAATGATCGAACATATCTAATTTCAGTATTCCGGTAATTCCTTATGTTATTATTGTAAATGCAAGAATTATTAAGAAAGAATTGAATATATTAAATAACTCTTGGGAAGACGTAGTCACAAATTTTCTGATTTATCATGTAAACAAATAAAAATATAGAAGAAAATTGATTTTACTCACGTTCTAAAAATATTTTCTGGAAATGTTTGCTTGTGGAGAACATCAGGAACATCCCTAATTAGCTGCCAACAACAGTCATGGACATTCTGGATGGCCATTGCCCTTTGCATCTTCTTTCCATGGCAGATGTGTCTTGATGAAAACGTTCTCTGTGTTCATCGCTGACAACCCCTACGTTGGGAGGAAAGAAGTCCTAGTGGGAATGTAGGAAATGTACTTTTGATGACATATTACAACCCAAGTTTTTATATGTCTTTAGCATGATCTCAATTATTTCTGGGTAGTTTTTTGCTCTTACATTTCCCGGAAAATTAGCACACACTGTCTTGAATCCCACCCATGCTGCTTCCTCTTACTGTCCTCTAGCACGTCACCAAACTTCCTGTCTTGCATCACTTCACGAATTTGTGGGGCAATGAAAATACCTTCCTTCAATTTACCTTCACTAATTCTTGGAATTTTTTTCTTTCAAATACAGAAAACGTTTATCATTTTTGTTTAGAGCCTTAACTAAATTGTTCATTAAGCCTAGCTTAATGTGAAGGGGTGGCAGCAATATTTTTTTACTTAACCAATGGTTGATGTTTAATACTCTTGTCCCCTTGTAGCAAAGCATCCCTTAGATGCCATTCTCTTACTCCATGATGTTTTTTGTTTAGCTCGACTGTCCCACTCGCATAAAAAGCAACAAAACTTGGTGAAACCACTCTGCATTCCAAGGCGTATCCCTATGACTTTAGGATCTCCAAATATGTTCCATTCATATTTTGTTTAGTTAACAATTTTTAAAAAGCATATTCATATTCTCGTACGTTTCTTTCATATGAATAGCATGAGCAATAGGCGTAGACACAGAATGACTAACATTACAATTATGTAACAACACTGTCTTTAAACTTAACTTGGAAGAACCTACGAAAAGGCGCCATTCTAGTAGATTGCAAACTTTACCGCTCAATTGTTCCATTAGTCCATCAACATCATTACAACAGACATTTTAATTCAAAGCGTGTTCACGTTTTCTGTAAGTTGTTATATTGACAATGGGTTCAATTAAAAACCAGAACTGTAACAGAGAGTCTGATAGTTCCGACCGACTTTTATTAAATTGAGATCCCTTAGAAAATAAAACATATTTTAAATTACTGATTTTGCACACTGCTTCAACAATACAAGTGGGGAGGTTACAATACCGTAATAAATAAATTGTGTTAACATATAATCTGCTACACCATACAATCGCCATGCCATTTATAGGGCTCATAAACTGAAACAGACCACCCAATAGGCTGGAATTGTTTCTTTCCCAGTAATAAAGTAATAATGTGTTGTCATATGCTCCTTCTTCATGATCAAGGGTTCAATATATAATGTATACAATAGCCCGCAACGTTGCGCTCGGTCGGGCCACTAGTGTAATCATAAATCGGCGATTACTTCAAAACCGTAGGTGATAATGGAAAATGTATTTCAGTTTAGATATCGGGACATAAAAATACGTTAGAAACATATAATTTTTATCAGGTGCAAATTTCAGTGTTGTCCAGTGTTAATTTTCACTGTTATATTCCCTGAGTAATTTTTTTTATTGCGTATCCTGAAGTCATATCGTTCATATTAATGTGATTCAACTTGTATGGCAAACAATAAAATGTAAAATTTTTGCAGAGTTTTCTTACGCCTCAAGTCTCAGTGATGTTAAATATATATAATATATATATATATATATATATATATTTCAAATTTAATGAAGATTGGGTAATATTTGGAGTCATATAAAAACCACATCTTTGGAAAAATGAAAGACACTAGTGCAAACGTTTTGTCACATAGCTTCCATATACAGTCCAGTTTTGTTTCATGGAAATCAGTTCTTCTATACTCTATGGTTTGTGGTGGAAGCCATGGACTTCAAGTTTTGTTATGGTTTGTGGTACTACGGAGCTTGATATTAGGATCGGTCCAGCGTCTGCAATTTAATTAACAATAAAATTGAAATGGACAGTTAATGGCAAATGAAGGAAATCTTGATGAAGTGGCAAAATTCAAATACCCACAAACAATAATTACACACAGATTTGAGGTGCAGAAATAAATTACACATAGGCTTATTTCTGGAAATGCATGCTATTACGCATCCCAACTTCTCTAAAAAAAAGTTAAACGAAAATATGAAAATATATTAATCCACCAGTTATATTGAACGGATGCGAAACATTGACCCCAACTTTATGGATGAAGAACATACTACTAGTATTATTTATTTGAGAATAAAGTTCCTAGAAATATTTTTATATTAGAGAGAGTCGAACAGACAGGTAAATGGAGAAGATTACATAATAGTGAACTACGTGATATTTCTTATGACTATTTAACTCATGCCCCAAATGGGAGTCAATGACCAATCACGTTTCAATAATTTCTGTTTAACAACCAATCAGAGTCGTGTTTCACGAAATATTTATCAGTGTTATAATTACCATATTAAAGAAAGCTCCTCCTTTTTAATATTCTGAACAGGTCTTACCATTATTTTGCAGTGACTGAGTCTGTGAGAAATACGGCTACCATATTGTATATATAGTGCATGAATGTCAACACATGCCGCATGCGGGAGTTAATATAAAAACATTTGTAGCAATTTATTATACCACCAAAAAAAGAAACCACTGTTTTCACTTTCTTAAATGTATTTTTTCCCAGGTAACAATCCAGAAAAATATAATTGTCATATTTACATCATACGACATCAGAATTGAATTACTATACAGTTTGATGTGTTTCATTTTTTCTCCACTAGATTGTATTTTTTCCCAGGTAACAATCCAGAAAAATATAATTGTCATATTTACATCATACGACATCAGAATTTAATTACTATACAGTTTGATGTGTTTCATTTTTTCTCCACTAGAGAGCATTCTTACAATATTGCGTTCCTTTGGCAATAAATAGTATGATCTGGTTGCAGTGATAAACAAAAGAAGCAGATGAAGCGTATCGTTTCTCATTTGTTTTCAAACATCGCCGTTTACATTAAATATATAAATATTTTAAAATAACTATAGTTAAATAATGATTTGTGAGTAAACAGCTTAATTTTATTCGTTAAATAGTCCTAACAAATGCCACTCTTGATTTCCAAATTCTCTAGATAAATTCACTCGTGGCATTTTTTATGATAATCTATACAATAGAGTAGCCTAATATTGCGCCTTAGCCTCTCCTTTGTTAGGAGTTACTAGATCAAGTTTATTTAGTTTACGCTTATTTGCCCATAGATGTCACGGATGGTATGCAGTGAACATACCAAATCAATGAGACATCTAGCAGGCAACTAGGATGATGAGGGTAAATTTAGCATAGAACTAACTAATTCACTGGCACTATTGAACCCGCATGTTCATGGCCGCGCGTACATAAGCTCTCAATACATCCCTATTCTGAGCCAATGTTTTCCAATCATCCCCTGTATAATCTACTTCCCTCAAATCATAGTTAAAGTTATATTTTCCCACCTCATTCTTGGTCTACCAACTGCGCGTTTTCCCTCTGTTTTTTCGACAAGAAGCTTCAATGCACATCCTTCATTCCCCATTCGTGCCACATGTCCTACCCATCGCAGTCTACGAGACTTAACTGTTCTCATTTCCCATAGAAGCCTTTTTATTTATGCTTCAGTATTCTTTTAGAGCTTGAAATTCTTCAGACTTGGGATCCACTGCTAAAATCTCTTCCGGGTGACTTGCTCCTTGAATTTTTCCATCCTAAAATAATACAACGATCCCGGCCGGGTTTGAACCCGCGACCTTCGGAACCAGAGGCAAGCAGTAAAAACACTAGTCTAACCGCTGCCGACTCTTTATGATAAACGAGATCTAATTAAGAATAGAGATGGCCAGTGCATGTGATACGAATTGGAATAAAAGGATGGCGTGGAAGCTCTTGTAGGAAGACCAAAACGAAAGCGCCCAATAGGTGAGTTAAGAATGAGATGGGAGAATAATATAGTAAAACGTGTTTATAATCCGGAACGTGAATAATGCGGGAATGTGTCCAATGTGAACACATTTATTGGTCCCGGCAAAATAATAGTATTTTTCGTGTATTTATTTTGTACAAAACGGAATCTGTCAAACGCGGAAACGGAAGGATATTTCTACACAATTCATGGAAAAATGTTTATAAGGTGGAAAGATAGAGAGAGAAATAAATTAGTTTCGGCTTCATTGATTTCCCGTTAGGCGAATTCAAAATAAGTGATGATTCCTGCCGCCGGGAGAAGTAGAGTTTCTACCTGTTTTTGGAATTTTCTTTCGGCTTCAGTGCACACCCGTTTTACGAAATACAGGTTCATTTAACAAATATTTGGCGTGTGACATCTCTCTTACGAACTCTCAGAACGCGAAATAATGACTAAATTTAAATGTAAAAAACTCAAAATTATATTTTAAGTCACAAAGAAAAATGAATGAATGGACGCAAGAAAATGGTCAAATGAAGAGAGGATAAAAAAAAACGAAGTGTGTGCGAGTGTTTTGCATATTCACGATAAAAAATTCTCCAAATTTGCGGACCTATGCTCCAAATTCAAGCTCTAGATGTTACTATACCCCTAGGGAATAACGATATCAAGACATCTTCAGGTTTGTTGTGGACAGTTTTACAAGACGACACAAAGTAGTGTGGAATGAAGTTTGCAGGAATCAAAGGATGTAGACGAAAGTATAGTTAGTGAGTGGAAACCAAAACGGCATACTTTAATTTCAGGATACGCGCCTAAGAAACATTTTTAACGCTGACGAAACGGGACTGTTTTTTCACGCGTTACCGTCGACGTCGCTCGTACTTACTATACTTCACTTTCCAACGGCAGCGGAACTACAAATAATCCAGGTACATAAAAAGGAATATACGGTGATCCATAATCTAAGATTGGTTAATATATTTTGTTTTTTATAATGCGGAATTTTGTCTAATGTGGAAAAAATTGGTCTCATGCGATTCCGCTTTGAACAATTTTTTCTGTATTTGGATTGAGGGAGGTGAATTATACAACTGGCCAAGGATTATCCAAAAACGTGACGAATGGCGAAAATTGATTGAGAAGGTCAAAACTTCTACGAAGTTGTAGTACCTAATGAAGAAGACGAAAAAGAAAAAGATAAACAGGAAATGACTGAAAAACATTAGCTCTGGGGGATGTATGAGAGAATATGTCCGAGCTGTCATGAACCGCCGAATTCAATAAAAAAATTCACCGTCAGCTAAGTTGCATTTGCTGCAGGTGGAGTATAGACTGCAAGTGTTTACTAAATTCTTTATTCTTGCTAGCCAACCGCAACTAAATTGATTAAATGTTCATTAATGATTTACAGAGGTAACAACTGCAAACACAGCTTGGAGGCTTGTTAGCCGAGTATAAGATTTTCATGTTGATTGAAGATGAGGTATTAGGCACAGTTTGAAGTGCAATGTTGGTAGAAGTGGAATGTTCAATTAATTACAAAGTACTAGTAACAAGCATGTAAACACAGAAAAATGGCTTCTTTACAGCAAACACGTACTCCGTTCAGTTCCTCAGTAACAATACATTCGCGCTACGGTAACTGTCATTAACAATACAAAACATCAAGCAATCCTAACATTTTGTCTACGATCTCCAAACCATTATTTCAAATATGCATTCGAATGTTACAGTTTCCAACAAAATATTTGTTTTCCAACTGGAACATATTTTTGTGTTTTATTATACCTCTCTTACATTACTCGTTTCTTTATTCAACAGGTTTGAAATGTACGAGGGCGTATCGGAAAGTAACGGGACAATAAAAAATTTCTTTTTTTTTTTCTGCCTTGGTATTGCAGCTAGAATGTTAAAGAAATCATTTCACAGAGATATAGTTTGAAGTTTTCACTACAGATGGTATTTTTTTCTCAGGTGCACCTCTTGCGAGAGAAGCTTGAACTATGCAACAAAGATTGCGCGCATGCTACAGTCGTCCACAGGGCGGATCGGAAAGTAACGCACAATAATTTTTTTTAAAAGTTTAATAGTAAAAAAAAAAGAGGAAAAAAATCACAAATGGACTTACATCTTTTACCACCTTTTCGACATAGTCACCAACTTCTTTCTCAACACATTTTTCCCATCGTGTTACCAGTTTCAATATGCCCTGTTCGTAGAAGTCCGTTTGGTTGGAGGTGTAGCCATCTGCGCACTGCTGATTTTCACTTCCACATCTGTCTCAAAGCGTTTGCCGGCCAGGAATCACTAAGGCGAATCACGTGGCGAATCACTAAGGTTCACGCGACCCTCTTGGAAGAATGTGCACCACCTGGAGACATTGCTACGGTCCATACAATCATCCCCATACACGCCACGCATGTCCCTGTGAATTTCACTGGGTTTATGCCCTTTGGCCCACAAAAATCGAACAACACTTCTCTGTTCCTCACAGGTGGACGACTGTAGCATGCGCGCCATCTTTGTTGCATAGTTCAAGCTTCTCTCGCAAGAGGTGCACCTGAGAAAAAAATACCATCTGTAGTGAAAACTTCAAACTATATCTCTGTGAAATTTCAACATTCTAGCTGCAATACCAAGGCAGAAAAATATTATTGTGCGTTACTTTCCGATCCGCCCTCGTATACATCATATTCCTGTGCCCAACATTAAGCTTTGAGTCTATTCCTCAATTTATTTCTATCCTTGAAGTCACCATTCTGGAGTCCCCTGACCTTTATTAAATTCATAATTCCCTCTATCCATATCTTCTTAGGTCTCCCTCTTCTTTTCCTCTCATTTGGAACACACTCCAAACTCCTAACTGGCAATCTATCTTCATTCATCCTCTTCACATGTCCAAACCATTGTAACTGTTTATTTCCCACAAATTGCCTAATTGTTTCGTTAAAGCTCATTGTTCTAGGATAATATCTGTTTCTGACCCTATCTAATTTAGAATATCGTGCAGATCTTAAAAACCTGGGTTCAACTCGTCCGGTTGATAGTACCCAGTAAGGACCCCCTCATCCAGGATTACAGGTACTGCTGCCTTGTAGTTCGTCATTGGTTTGACAAAGGCTAAGGAAGAAAACCTGAAAAAATAGCCCTGGTCCTCCAGGTTGGGGGTTGATGCAGTAGGCCAGCTACTTGCTCATTGGAAAAAATATAAATAAAAATGCTAAATAGCCCAATACATTACTTATTCCAATTCATTAATTAATGTTATGTCTTCATTCTTTGAGTTTTAATTAGTGTACTTCATCCTATAATCAAGAAAACATTACTTCAGTAAAATGTGACTTCCTATGACTCGGTATCTTGACTTTAGGGGAGTCAGATGTGGAAAGGGGTGAAAAGTAACTTGTTATAAAAAAAACGACAGTCACGCCGAACTGCATAAACGAAAGTGAGTGGATTATATGAACTCAGATTCGTTATTACCAATTGGAAACATTCGCACTATTTCCAATCTTCCCGCTCCCTAACTCTCTCTTTCTTCTTTCTTCTCTTACTCATTCATTTACATACACTTCAGATTGAATCACACTCCAATAATCTGATATATAAAAATGTTTGTTTGTTTGTTGTTTCGTATTTTATGCGCTGCCATACCGTTCATCCGATTGTAATGGGGACTTTTGCAATGTTCTGGAGATTCCCGGGATGAACATAGGCTATAAGAGAGTTGTGATACTCAACTCCTACACCCTTAAAATCAACATTTGTAGAGAAAAACTTTTAAAAAAATCCTTTTTTGACGCTTAAAATGATAACAAATACGCCAAATTAATTTATACAGAATTGAATATCTCAAAAACTCTACAAAAAAGCCCGCGACAGCATATGTTTATCTTTTGTGGATAACTCACAGTAACCATTTTGTCTTTCATTGATGCCTAGAAGATCGGGATAAGTAAATTCCCGGGCGAGCAGACCAGCAGCACGGGTAACTCGAAATAATAAATTTTGTCTTTCATCTCATTCATGCCAAATAGATCGGGATACGTAGATTCCCGGGCAACACCGGGTAATCAGTACGGGGTATCTAAAAATAATAACGATACAAATGTACAATTTATATTTCATTTTACTTATTCAACTAAACGTAAAGCACATTATCATTTATTTAGGCGTAGCAGCGCACGCCGGGTATTACGAATAACTAGTACTGGAAATAAAAATAAACAGGGGCCTAATTATTTAAATAAATTTAACTCGAGCAACAACCTTTTCCATGACTATTTAACTCATGCCACAAATGCTAGTCAATGACCAATCACGTTTCAATGAATCTTGTTTTACAACCAATAACAGTCGTGTTTCACCTCGCTCTTTATCGATTTCTCTTTATTAGCTCCTGCTTTTGTGATAAAGAAAGTCCTCCTTTTTTAATGTTCTGAACAGGTCAAAGCATTATTTTTCTCCAACAAATACATTGAATATAGCAAATAATGAAAAGATTCCTTGATTTTACTGAGTTGTTTACTAAAAAAATAAATGAATAACCGTAAAGTTGATTATGATATATAGTTTGATGTGTTTCATTATTTCTCCACTTGGGTGCACTCTTACAATACTGCGATCTTATTTGGCAATAAATAATAAATGATCAAGCAGCAGTGAATGAACATAACCTCACATTTCTGTTTTGTTTTCAAACATCGCCGTTTACATTAAATACTTAAATATTTTAAAATAAATATACTAGTTAAACAATGATTTGTGAGTAAACAGCTGAATTTTATTCGTTAAATAGTCCTAACAAATGCCACTATTCATTTCCACTTCGTGAGTCGTGAAATTATCAATAATTTGGAAATCACTCGTGGCATTACTTATGACAAATAGTCTGCCATCATTACCTTCCTCGTATTTTAAGTTGCTCCTTGCCTCTCGTTTCGAGGGTCGCGGGTTCAAACTCGGCCGATGTGCATGGATTTTTTAGGACGGAAAAATCGATAGAGCAAGTTCTTCGGGAGGGACTTTAAAAGCCGTGGATCCCGAGTCTGAAGATTGTCAGGCTCATAATAAAACCTTAAGCCTAAAGAGGCCTCTAAGCAAAATTTATCGACCTCAACGTCCTAGAAATACCTTAGTTGCCTGTTACATGTCTCATTGGGTCGGTGAGTTGACCGCATGACATCCATAACATCTGCGAGCAATTAAGGTACCTAAAAAATTAACATGATCTAGTAACTTCTTACAATGGAGAAGGCTATGGGTCAACAATAGACTATGCCATTTATTTTTTTTCTCAAATGCCCCAGGTTTTGTCTTTTCGACATTTCTGGTTTCTCTCCTGGCATGGCGAACTTCTAACCCACTTCTGAGGTTGAAGCGCCTGGTAGGCGGGGTTACATTGCCCCGTTGATATGATGGGTGATGATGATGATGATAATGGTGCGCCAGGAGAGTCCCTAATCCTAAGATTAATCTAAGATGAATATGAATGATGATGATTGCGATGGCCATATGATTTCGGGGACCTTTTGGGCCTTAAAGTTTTCCTGACATTTGTCTTACAGGTGAGGAAAAACCCCGATAAAAACCTCACCCAGAAAAAGTGTCCCGACCGGGGATCGAACTCGGGCCCGCTGCGTGACAAGGCAGCACGCTACCCCGAGACCACAGCGGTGGACACTATGCCATTTATAGATTTCCTTAAAATTCCATAATTTTAACTAATGTAACCTCACAATTAATTTAATTAATTTTCTCACACATGACAACTGTTGATGCATTTTTCTGTGGGACACAGACCATCGCCGTAAGTTTTCAAATTGGTCCAGAGTATTAAATATCTCTGATAATCTTCAAATGCAGTTTTAGTTTTTGGTTTATCGAGTTTTTTTCGACGATCAAAATAAAGACACAAATGCTTGCTTTAATTTTTTATTTCTTGAATTTGAACGTATGCTGCCCACTTTACAAGTCTATATTGTAAATAAACGAGTCGAATTATTGTACGGAATCCTAAATATAATTTTTTTCAAGAGTATATTATAAATCATAATTCTACTTTGTCCCGAAATAATTTTCGTTATTAATTTCAAAGTTGCTCTCACTGCTAGGCCTAGCTTCAAAAGACATGACAAAATAACCCAAACTTATAGTGTAAAAAAAGTGAGATCCATTACTGATTGTATTCGACATGTGAAATTAAACGATAGAAATCCTAAAGGCATTGATTACAAAAATGTTTGCTTTAATCTTTCACAAATATCACAATAAAATATGTGCATCAATTCTATTTTGAGCTATTATCAGGTCTTCCCTATTTTTCCTAACAACTCTAACAAACTCACTGGCTCTATCTTACCCGTAGGTTCATGGCTGCGCACATAAGCTCTCCATATACCCCTATCCTGAACTAATGTTTTCCAAACATCCCTTGTATAATCTACTTCCCTCAAATCATGGATAACGTTATTCTCCCAGCTCATTCTTGGTCTACCAACTGGACGTTTTCCGTCTGGGTTTTACTACAAGAATACTCCATGCACCTCTTATCCCCCATTTGTGCCACATGTCCTGCCCGCTGCAGTCTAGGAGACTTAATTGTTCTTATTATGTCTGACTTCCTATGCATATCATGTAGCTCACTATTATGTAGTTTTCTCCATTCACCTGTCTGTTCATCTCTTTTTGGCCCAATAATTTTCCTAAGAACTTTATTCTCAAATACTCGTAATCTTCTTTCCTCCCTTAAAGTAAGAGTCCATGTTTCGCATCCACATAATTTAACTGGGAGAATAACTGTTTTATATATTTACAGTTTAACTTTTTTGTAGAGAAGTTGGGACTACCAGAGTCCCTGTAATGCATAATAGCATGCATTTCCAGAATTGAGCCTATGTTTTATTTCTTTGTGCATCTCATCCCTATTGGTAATTATTGTTTCTAGACATTTTAAATCATCCACTTCTTCAAAATTTCCTTCATTAGTCATTAGTGGTCCATTTCCATTACGTAACGCATTTCTATGTGTGAACAATATTACAGTTTTTTTCTGTTACTCTGAATTTGGTTATCTTTTGACTGATAACTTTGAAACTTTGAACCATAGTATCCCAATACCTATCTTCAGATTTCTTCCAGAGAAGCGTTATGATGTACCAAGGCAGTGTCCAAAAATGCATCTGCTGCTTTTAACTGCAAGGCACTAAAATCTAGCACCAAACGTTTACTTAAATTACAAGGAAGTAATACTACTCCTGACATGGTGGATTAGATGACCCTAACAACATGTCCCGCCTCACTCCACTCCGCTACACTCAAGAAAGAACGTCCATCTGGTTCGTCATAGTACTTTGTCATTTCTGGCTTCGATTTCTGTGCCTTGCAGTTAAAAGCGGCAGATGTTTTAGATATGGCCTTGGTATATCACAACGATTCTCTAGGAGAAATTTTAAGGTAGATTTTGACATGGAATGATTGAAAGTTCCCTTGTAAGTTGGTTAAATTGCGTTAAGAAAGAACATAAACAGGCATGCAACTGAACTGCAAAAAGAGAATAAAATATTATCTTGATGTGTATGAGCTTGATATATTATCTGGAAAAATGAGTAATAAAAGATTTGTGTTCGATACGGACAGATTTATCATAAGTAATGCCACGAGTGATTTTCAAATTATCGATAAATTCACGACTCACGAAGTGAGGAGTGAATTTATATACATAATTTGGAAATCAAGAGTGGCATTTGTTAGGACTATTTAACGAATAAAATTAAGCTGTTTACTCACAAATCATTATTTAACTATAGTTATTTTAAAATATTTGTACATTTAATGTAAACGGCCATGCAACCAGATCATACTATTTATTGCCAAAGGAACGCAATATCGTAAGTGGAGAAAAAATGAAACACATCAAACTGTATATTAATTCATTTCTCGTGTCGTTTGATGTAAATATGACAATTATATTTTTCTGGATTATTACCTGGGGAAAAATACAGTTAAAAAAGTGCAAAGAGTGGTTTCTTTTTTGGTGGTATAATAAATTGCTACAAATGTTTTTATATTAACTCCTGCAAGCGCTATGTGTTGACATCTATGCATTATATATACAATCTGGTAGCCGTATTTCTGCATGCTCAGTCACTGCAAAATAATGGTCAGATCTGTTCGGAATATTAAAAAGGAGGACCTTTCTTTAACCCATTGGAGACTTTTAACGAGTCTCCCTCGTGAGCAGGTAGAAAGTCCAAACAGCCCCACAACGAGGTAGACTCGTTGTTGTGTTATAACCCCCACTGTAAGACGTTAGGTTTCTTTAGTGGTTTACATTTTCGGTTCACCATCAGTAAAATGTGTTGTTTGTTTATGTAAAGTAAATATGTATAGGCCTAGTGTATTGTATAGTTTATTTTAGTTATTATTTATAGAATAGTAGACTATAGTTGTAGGCATTTATTACGGTAAAATATAAGTGAATATAAATTCAGTGCTTATTTGTTAAAATTCATAGTTTTAAAATTAATTTTTTTTTCTTGCAATATGTGCGTAAATAGGAGAGAACGTATTGCTTTTGAGAAACTAAGTGAAGTAGTGGATGAAATATTATGTGACAGTGATTGTAGTGAATTATTATGGAACGAAGATTCGGACGATGAAATAATATACAGTGACAACGTAACCGTGCATGCTACTGATGGTAGAAATATTAGGTGAGTTTCGTCCAGTTTTTATCTATAGTATTTTTATAATTTACAGGTCGATATATAACTATGATAATTAAAGAATATACGAAGAACTTTTCCTGATTTTATAATGTATAGGTCTATGCTTATTTTTATTTCATATATTTATTTTTATTATGTACAGTATTATATTGCGTTTGTTATTTTTTTCGGTCTTGTTTGAACATATGATTTGTGTTTACTTTCAAGGCAATGTCCGAGAACTTTTACAAAAAGATGGTTTCTGAATTGTTTGTCAACTTTCACAGCCTTGAAAATAACAAAACATAACGGTTTACAATGCACAAAAGAGGGTAGCAGGTAGGCCACATTCCTTTGCTATTCGTAAAAGTACAAGATACTAAAAGAAATTCAGGGGTAAACAAAATATCTGAAATCATAAGTGATAGAACAGAGTATGTGTATTTAAAGTCCAGCGCAGCCGGAGTAGCGGCGCGGAGATTTAAATGGGTTCCCAGTGAACATGCTAGGCACTTTAAACGTGTCTCCAATGGGTTAATATGGTAAATATAACACTGATAAATATTTCGTCGAACACGACTCTGATTGGTTGTAAAACAGAAATCATTGAAACGTGATTGGTCATTGATTCCCACTTGGGGCATGAGTTAAATAGTCTTTCAAAATACATTAAAGTATTTTCAGAAATTTGAAACCATGCAGTCTAAAAAATTTTCAATTAAATAATATTTTGTATAAATTACCAGGTTGTCTTGCAACATTTCTTGCATTCTGTCCTGATTTTGGCGTAATTCCAACCCACTTCTGATATTGGGGCCCTTGGAAAGCGTAGTTATGTTACCCCGATTATTTTATTTGATGGGTGATAAAGTAATAACAAAAGCTCAAAATTATAATATAAAATTATAAAATTGTTACCTAATAGCTCCGTCACCACAACTCTGTAAACTATTAATTCTCTGTGGGCCTTTCGAGACTTGTCCCATCATCAGCAGAAGGAGCAATAAACAGGTCTGTACCTATTGAGTATTACATTCAGGATCAGTAGATATAGACCTATCACCTGTTCCTGATCCTTCTGCTGATGATGGAACTAGTTCCGAAATATCTACAGAGAATTAATAGTTTACACATGGCCAGTTTAGGTAAAAAATGTATAATTTTATTATTTATAGTCTTAAGTTTGCGGCCAATCCATCAATAGAAATGTATTAATGTTAATAACAAAGCAATAGAAAAATACCTACATAAACCTAAACTTAACCTAAATTGCAGACCATGAGCGACCACAAGAAACATTATTGACTGGAAATCGAAATCGAGATCTCATGAAATGTAGTTAGAAGCTCTGACCACATGACCACGAGGCCAGTCGATAAAATTAATTGAAGATATCCATCATATGGTATACCTACACTTAATAAGATACGCGTTTCTCATCTTCTATTAATAGATAAGGAAGTCAAATTTATCTGGATACACTTCATACAAAGACATACTGTTTTCGTCATCTATTAATAAATAATATAGTCATATTTTAACTCAAATTAAGTTAATACCAATTTCATATCTGTCTTGGCAAATTTTATTGCTGCATGTGTAATATTTTCAATGCAGGATATGTTTGAATTTCAACTTCGAAAAATTATATATTTATTTTCATATTAACCACTGATGAAATATAGATTGTGAAGGTCAGTTTTACTGAATTTGTTACTGAGAACGTTCGAAAAAATTATGAATAAGAACGCTAAATGAAGCAAAAATCTAATATATAAAAATGAAGTTTGTTTGTTTGTTCGTACTTTATGCGCAGCCACACCGTTGATCCGATTGTGATGGGGCTTTTTGCAAAATGTTCAGGAGATTCCCGGGATGAACGTAGGCTATACGAGAGTTGTGATACTCAACTTCTACACCCTTAAAATCACCCTTTGTAGTGGAAAACGTGAAAAAAAATAGCTCTTTGGACGCTCAAATGGCTTACGCTGCCTACACCATACCAAATACACAAAATAAATGTACACCGAATTCAATATCTCAGAAAGCTCTACAAAAAAGTCCGCGACAGCATATGTTTATCTCTCACGGATAACTCACAATAACCACATTTGTCTTACAATGATGTCAAGAAGATCGAGACAAGTACTAGACTTCTGTGCAAGCATAGGAGCACATGGTGGGTATTCTTTTATGGATAACTCACAATAACGAATCTTGCCTTTTATCTCATTTATGCCAAGAAGATGGAGAGAAGTAGATTTCCGAGCAACACCGGGTAATCAGCACGGGGAATCTTAAAATAATTACAATACACATTTACAATTATTTTTCATTTCACTTATTCAATAATCTCTGTGAAAGAATAAAATATTATCAAAATGCTTATCTTCAACACATACTACGAATGAATGAACAGCGCATACCAAGAAGAATGTATAATTATAAACCAAAAGGGAGAAGAATGTTGGGAAGACCATTGAAAAGATGGAAGGACCAATTCGACCTATAATGAGATCGGAACAGACCATTGGGCTTAATCCTGTTGTTGATGATGATGATGATGATGACTTATTCAACTAATCATGAGAAGTACATTAATTTTCGTCTTTCAGCTCATTTATACCAAGAAGATCGGGATGAGTAGATTCCCGGACAACGCCGGATAAACAGCACGGCGTATCTAAAAAAAATACGATATACATTTTTCCTTTCACTTATTCAACTAAACATAAAAGCACAATAATTTTAATTTATTTAGATGTAGGAGCGCACGCCGGATATCAGCCAGTCGGTAATACAAGAATCTACAAAACAAAAACTTAAAAGCAGCTGAATAAGTTAAAATTGCTGCTTCTCAATTATCAGACTCGCCGTCGATTTTTGTTCTCCTTAGCGTATTAATGCATTGAAGAGACACGTTTAAGATGCGGCATAGCCACTGTTAGGGCTATGATCGGATGGGAAGGACTGTTAGGAATGCGAATGTTAATGGTGATCCTTAGACAACTGTCCTGCCGGTAATGCAAACTGCTGAACATGAACAATGTTTATTCCAGCAGGATGGTGCGCCTCCTCACTATGCAATTGCGGTGAGGGAAGTTTTGGATGATCATTTGCAAAACAGGTGGGTGGGAAGAAGAGGCCCCATTGAATGCCAGCCGTTCCCCTGATCTCATAGCATGTGACTATTGGTTGTGGGGTTATTTGAAGGAGAAGGTTTATGCCCGGAAACCTCAAGACGTCGACATGCTGAAATTAGAGATTGAGGAAGAAAATAGAGCTATTCCTCTAAACATGTATCATAACGCAATGAATGACTTCCCAAAGCGTTGCCAATTATGCTAGGATGTAAACGGCGAACAGTTTGAAGCAATAAAGTGACTTGTTTAGTGTTGTTGTAAGTGGTTGTTTTGTTTGTTCTATTGTTGTAATTTGAAGGATTCCCTTTCCAATGATATCATATTTCTTTTAATAATAACATTTTCGTCACAAAATGCGTTCAAACGTATAGCCATATTTCTGAATCACACTGTAGAAACTTCTGGCAACCGATATGGATTTTTAAGATGTAAGAAAAAAAACGGGATTAGATACCAAACTTACAAATAAGAGAATTTATGGGTGGAAATGGAGACATAATTGATGGAAAATGAAGCGACAGTTAGGATAGTCAACATAAGACGACGAAAGAAGATATTAGAAAGGATTCCACCAGGTCGACCTGAACATAATTGAAATAATAATTTGAAGAAAGTCATGGTGGAAGGAGATTGGAAGAAAAGGGCCGCTTAGAAAAGGAAATGGACATTGTAACAAATCTATAAAATAATAATAAAAATATATTTATTAATATTTTATAACTGTATTATATAATATTTTAAGCTTATTGTTATTGGTATGTTGTGCAATAAGAAAACTTTTCTACGATTGTAAGTTGCCTAAAATTGTTAATTTCAAAACGAATTTTGCTTATTAAATATATTCAGAGCAGAATTCTCTGCCTGCGTTTTTTTACCGCGAGATAAAATCGTAGGCTTTGGAGGTTTGGCACGGGAAGACAGTAGCAGCTGTAAAAACCCAAAGATGGACATAGATAAAATCAAGTAATTTTGGGATGGTATTATTTAGAAAACTTGATCATTTTGGCGACGAACGTATTAAGTATGGTTTGGAAAAATATGTTTGTAGAAAATTCCAAACATCAAAAGGTCTACTACAAGAATTTTGTTTATCATCAACCTTGTTCAAAATATGTATTGATAATTGTATGAAGAATTGGTCAAGACACTATAATTAACTTATATGGGGAACCAATGAAAGATAATTATTACCTCCACCATTTACTATTCGCAGATGAACAGGTGGTGATTTCTCAGGATCCAGAAGATTCATCTTTCATGTTAAGGAAATTAGAGATAGAATACAAAAAAATGGGGTTTACAGATAAATTATAATAAAACAGAATATCTTTCATTGGATACAACAGACGGCCTAAAATGTAATTCAGGAAGAATACGTAATGTTAAAAATGTTAAATATCAGGAACTATTTATATAAAAGTGAGAATTCAACTACAGAAATTGAAAGAATAATAACTGATGGAAGAAGAGTCATTGGCATGTTGAACTCAGTGCTTTGGAATAGACATAATATAGAGAACGAAGGAAACTATATTTCAAGTTCTGTTACAAAGCATTTACTATATGAGTCCGAAACCTGGACAGTAGGTAGAAAACAAGCCAACAAGCTTTTAGCAGTAGAAATTGATTTTTGGAGGCGATCGACAAGAATTTCAAGAAGGGATAAGGTCAGAAACAGCACAATAAGGAAAATCAAGTAAGTTGAAAAAAATAGGAAATGGTATGGACACCTCATAAGAATAGAAGAGGAGAGAATACCAAAGATCTTTAATTGGAAAGTTAATGGAAGAAGTGAAAGAGGCAGGCCTAGAGAACGATGGATGGATGGAGTGAAGAGAAGTATGGAAGCTACAGATTTGAGGGAAAGAAGATGCTTTAGACAGGAACCTCTGGCGACAAATCACTTTAGGTTGAAGATGAAACACTGTATTATGGAATATTCCTAATAAATAAATAAATCTAAGAACCATATGTGTTGATAGAATACAGTGGTTAAATATAATTTGAAACGACCACGATTAAAAATATATTTCTATAAATACATGTTACTTTTAAAATTAGTATGGGGAAAATGTGTATTGTATTATACATAAATCGGTATCGGAAACACTATCAGAAAAAACAAAGAATACTATAAATCAAGTCATGTGTACATATACATAGTGAACCCATGCGCTATCCAGACCTCCCCCCCCCCATTCCTCTCTTTTCTTTACAGTAACACATAAATTCCAAAAGCCTTTTAAGGAAGATTTACGCAGAGAACAACCGTTTAAAAGCGCCTGATCTTAAGATAGGTCTAATTCATTGCTTCTTCGCCTCGAGGCAGGGGGTCCAGCGGTCGAAACCTGTGAAAACGGATGTGGATACTTACGTTCAGCATGAGATTTCATTCATTTTTCACGTAATTTAGAACTACTATCAGAAAATTGCCTGGGGTAACTCTAAGATAGTTGATAAAATTCCTCAAACATTTTCAGTTATTTTTAGTTACCTGATACATATTACAAAAGTGACCACATCATTCTTAAAGTGCATTAAATAAGTTCTGCATATCCTTAATAGAAACTTAAACATTCTGAGAGAAATTAACTGTACTACAAAACTTGACTCTACAATTAACTATATATCGTCATTAAAAGACGAAATATCGTTTTGTAGACATTTATAATTTTTATAAAATGTAATTACCGTCCGCGATGGACTAGTGGTTATGCTCTTGGCCTCTGATCTCGAGGGTCGCGGGATCAAACCCGGCCGAGGTTCGATGGATTTTTAGGGTGGAAAAATCAATGAGTAAGTTCTCGGGAGGGACTTTAAGCCGTAGGTCCCGAGTCTGAAGATTTTCAGGCTCGTAAAATATCCTCAAGCCTGTCTAAATAAAAAGGCCTCTAAGAAAAATTTACCTAATTTTCCCGTTGTAGTACTACCTTGGTTTTCTAGATATCAGTATGAGGCGGAACGCTGACCATGGACCACTCCAATGACATCTATATAAAAACAAGTGTAACTAAATTAATACGGTTTAATTTCTTCTCTGTAGGGGAAGAGCGCCTAAATCTCGTTGAGGGAAACAAGGGTTTACAAAAAAATTAATTTACATCCCTACTTTAAAATATTTATTGTTGTAAGTTGATAAGAAATGTTAAAGAAATAGCCGAATTTATATACTTAGGAACAATAATTACAAATAGGAGTAGGGTTCACAAAAAAATTAACTAAGCTCAACTACGGAAATGCATGGTAATATGTAATGCAGAGATTATTGCCATCCCAACTTCTCTCAAAGAACGAAGCTAAGATATACATGACAGTTATTTATCTAGATGTATTATATGGACATGAAGCATGATCTCTTACTCTAAGGGTATTGCAATTATTTGAAAATAAATTCTTAGGGCTTTTTTTAGACCAAAGAAAGATGAACGATTGGCGAATGGAGAAGACTATATAGCAATTAGCTACATTTTATTTATGGGAAACCAAGATGTATACGAAGAGTAAAGTCTGGTACACTGCGATGGGTAGGACATGTACCACGAATTGTAAATGAAAGAAGGACGTGAAAATTTCTTTTAAAAAAAGAAAGGAAAGCGTCCAAGCAGTTAGGACAAGAATAAGGTGGAAGAATAATATTAACACGATTTGATGGAGGTGAATGATACAGGGGATGATTGGGCAATATTTGCTCAGGATGGGAATGTATTTGAAGAACTTAGCCCGCGCGGCCATGTACCTCCGGGTTCGATTGTGCCGGTGAGTGAGTTAGTTAGTTACATACTTTCCACTTGTCCGTAACTACAATTTCTCTCTACTTTCTGGTGCATGCATTTATTGCGACTAATATTTCAACTAAATGTTTTTTTTTTACCTTTTTTCTTACACCCATTTTTTTTCTTCAGATTGCTGGATATCTAAACTCTGCTGAATCTTAAAACTCTGCAGGATACGTGCGTAATTCAAGAAAACAAATCGATATTTAAATTCCTGAATACATGAAGTTTAGTAAAACTTTCAAAATGTAAAACATAACCTAACAATATCCGTTATGTTCCATCTTGGAAGTCACGAGTTCAGAGGAGCTATCGAGGAACTTATTTTCAAAAAGTATGTGTTGTCTTCATCTTCTGCCCTCTTCAGGCGTAGGCAAATCGCCTGTTGTGCGACTATACGAATTGTTCAGCCCATCTGTTGTAGGATCTCCCCAGGTCTCTCTTACCCCGTGGTTGGTATTTTAGAGTGCTTTCAACGGTAACCGGTCTTCTGACATTCTCAAAACATGCAGTTTCCATTTAATCTGATACTTGTGTATGTCCCTTACAAGCTCTTCCATCTTTCACTTATTTCTTACATCTTCACTAAGTAACCTCTCTCTTGATTTAATTTAATTTAAAGATCACAGGAACCTCATTTGAGAACTATTCATTCTTGCTTTATCGTGCTGATGCAGGGTTCACCTCTCACTTTTATACAAAGGTTTGGTTTAGGCTAGGGGCATGGAAATTTCAAAAAATTAGCGACGATCATGATATGCGAATATGTCCAATGTGCGGGAAATTTGAAGATGAGATACATATGTTAGGACAATGTAATGATTTAGATTTTTGGAGACATCAGTTATTACCGGAAAGATTTCAAATCCAAATCGGAAAGATTGGCATGCTACGAGTTATTGGTAAAATCCAGAAAATTGGATAAACTTGGGTAAATTTCTGGACCAAAACGCGGAAAATAAGAACAACACTCATTCATGAATAAATATATGTTATCAAAATGCAATACATTAATTCTTAATAGTTATATATAAATTAATTAATGTATTAATGCTATGTGTTTTATTATTTTACTATTATGCGTTTTCTTTATGTAATTGTAATTTATTGCTTTTTTTTGTTATCTTTCTTCACACTAGTAGCAATTATTACTTTATGTAACGGACCGTCAACAGCACGTACGACTTACTGCCCTGCGACCCATATTTGTAAATAATATTGTAAAATATCTTACTTTTTCTCTAATAAAGTCCTACTACTACTACTACTAATACAAAAGTAATTGTTTTGATATTATGTTTTGGAATCTTATTTGAATTTATTATGTCATGTGTTTCCCAAAATGTGTTTCAAAATGCCATTTAGCTTATTATGTACTTAATTAAATTCCTCTCGTGTACCTTTTGGTAATTAAACTGTGAAACATGAATTCTTAAAAATATGTAATTTATTAAATGTTGAATAATTGTATTGTTTACTAGTGGGACAGAGACGTTGTTCGCGTGGACAGAATAAATTAAAACAAGTTATGTATAAATATGTCATGTTAGGCCGTAGGCTTGTTCCGCTCTCAGAATTCATCTTCCCAATTAAAGTGTAGCTACATAAAAATATTAACATTGTGTTCTTGGAAAAGTTTTTCTAATTAAATACTGTATTTACTTTTAATATAATTTTCAATGACAACATTGGTTATTGTGAGTTATCCGTAAAAGGTAGATATATACCCCCGCGGACTTTTTGTACAATGTTTTGAGATAGTCAATTCCGTGTACATTAATTCTGTGTATTTGGTATGTTTAGGTGCGTAAGCCATTTAAGTGTCTAAAAAACTACTTTTTTAGTGCGCCGAGCACTTTAGTACCTACGATAATATGTGATATAGATTAATTGTCCCAAAAATAGTCTCTGAAATGATGGTAAAAACCCCCATTCAATTAGGTCGAACAGTTTTTCAGTCCACAAAGGACAGACGCAAAAACATTCATTTATATATATAAAGATGGCAATTTGTCATAAAGTGACTCTTTCCACATTTTCTAAATTAGCGGGGAGTAATCTTGCAGTTAAAAAGACAGATTTTTTTGGACACGGCCTTGGTACACCACAGCGTTTCTGTGGGAGAAAATTTCAAGGTGGGTTTCGGCATGCAATAGTTGACAGTTCCCTTGTAAATTATAATCTAATGTACACTGATACTTTCTATTGTATTTATGAGAAAGGTATGGAAATAAGTGATTATTTCATGTATATAATTTAATAAAACGTTATAATAAATTTGACTGTTATAAGATAATGGCTGTGCCGGTATTAATGTTCGGTAGTGAGTCTTGGATATTACAGGGAAAGATATAGAAGTAAGATTCAATCGGCTGAAATGAAGTTCATTCGTAGGGTAAAAGGCTGCACACAAATGGACCGATAAGAAATGAAGATATAAGAGACGAATTGAACATATATATCTTAAATAAGAAAACAGAAAAATATAAAGGTTATTGGAGAGTCCACCTGGGTCGTATAATAATGAAAAAATTCTAGCACTAACGTGTAACTATCAACCTCAAGGAAGAAGAGATGTGGGATGTCCGAGGGAGAGAAGATGGTTCTCACAGTGTGAAGATGGAACAGGCAAGATTGCCTAATCCCTGCAGGAAGATAATGATGATGATGAATATTTAACTAATTTTTAATATTTTGAAATGAGATACTAAAAATTCTGATGAATGTTCTATCGGTTTCTGCAAACATAATATTTTAAAGTAAAAATACAGAATAATTTAACAGAGGAATTCACAGTGAATAAAGGCCTTAAGCAGGGATGCAATTTGTCACCAATTCTTTTTAACATTTATTTAGACCAGGCTCTTAACTTGTGGTATAAAAAAATTCTGAAATGGGTATTCCTTTAGGACGAAAGTACGGCATTCATTGTTGTTTGCAGATGATCAACTAATTTTTGCGGGGGATGAAGATGATATGAAATATATGATAAATAAACTAATGGAAAGAATATAAAAAATGGGGATGAATATAAATTTACAGAAAACAGAATATATGTGTTTGGGAAAGGATGTGGATGACCTCATACTTGAAACAGGGAAAATAAAAAAAATGTGAATTTTTAAATATCTTGGGTAAATAATTACAAGTTTAGGTACCCGTGAGAGTGATGTACAGACTAAAATTGCAATGGCAAAAAATGCAACTAAGAATAACATGGAGTAATTTGGAACAAAAATATTACAAAGGAAACTAACATGAAAATTTATAAGAGCATAGTACAGAATATTTTGTCATATGGAAGTGAAACTTGGTCTTTGACGGAATTACAAAAGAATAAAATTAGAACAGTTGAATTTGATTATTTTAGAAGAAGCCTCCAAAAAACAAGACAGGATAAAATAAGAATGAATGATTGCAATTCTGTTGTTAAGAGGATTGAAAATCAAACGCTTAAATGGTATGGCCATATACAAAGAATGGAAAATGAAAGATGGCCAAAAAATATATACCAATGGTCACCCCCTGGAAGAAATAAACGTGACAGACCAAGATGGAAATGGAAAACTTACGTCAGAACAATAATGGATGATAGGAATTTGGAAGAGGGAGATGGAATGATAGAGATAAATGGAAACTGAAGACGGCAAACCTATAAGTGGGGAAAGCCGAAGAAGAAGAAGAAGAATTACTTTGCAATATATTCGATTTTACTATTCCCAGAATCGCAACGGCATTCGTACAGGATATATTTATCCAGTTTTAATATTTCATTCATAGCTTGCGTTGAACTAAATACATAGACTAGAGGGTAAGTATTATATTGGAATACACAAATAAACCATATATTCAAAACAGTCTTCTCAATAATACATTACATTAAATCGCGTAAGAAATTGTCTGCCATTCGCTCTTAGGAAAATGTTAGTAGAAACAGTTGAAATGCCCCATTTTGATTATTGTGACACTCTTTTTACAGACTTAAATGTTATTTACACTCAAAGACTTCAACGTGTTCATAATTCTTGCGCACGTTTTATTTGTGGTATTCGCAAATTTGACCATGTTACACCGTCCCTGGAACAATTATCGTGGCTTCGTCTAAGAGATCGTAGAACTGTCCATTCCCTATACCCTTCTCTATAAAATACTTCACACATCATCGCCTAATTATTTATCACGCTCCTTCATCAGACTATCCGACACACATAATCTTGACACTCGATCCCATCAGCACATTGTCCTTTATATCCCTCCTCATCACACTGTATATTATTCATTATCTTTTACGGTCTCACTTACCAAAACATGGAATTCCCTTCCGTCCTATGTCAGAGACTGTCAAACTATAACATCCTTCAAAAACAAATAAAATAATTATTTAATAACAAACTAACTTATACACCTCACTGATAGTATTCTTTTAACAATTAATAAATTTAATCATCTATGAAAATAATATTAAGATTAACAAATATTTTCTTTGTTTTGTTTTAATATTGTACAAACGTAAAATTAGTTTTCTATATCTCATTATTTTTCTTTGTTTTTTATAAACATTAGACAGGGACAATTTAATGTGCCTTGCTTGTATACATTTTATTATTAGTTTTAGTCTTAATTTTAACTAATATTAACTGGTTGCATTATAGATCGTAATATAATAGATAGTATCTTTTTGATCAAATTTTTATTTAGTATTTAATATTAGAGTTCATTTTAATTGTTATATTCTGATGTAATATATGTTGTCCTGGTGAGTGGAAGAGAAGGCCACATGGCCTTAACTCCACCAGGCTAAATAAATAAATCTAAATCTAAATAAAATCTATATTATAAGCATATACTCCTACCTGTAAAAACGCTCCTTCTTTCTTCCGTATTTACGTGTCTACCGGTGATGCCAGTTTCCAATAACTTTTAATCTCTCTGAGTGTACCGACGCATTAAGCTGGTCTATTTTCCTCCCGCACGTCGCTATAACGATAATAAAACTTCAATCCATGTGTTAGTTTTTAGAACAAAAGTGTGACGCAATATGCATTGTATGTATTAGGTTAACCTATTTTATTTCCACGACGTTTCTGCCCCTCTCTTCGTCTGTGATCTATTACATTACAAACGCTAACAACCAGTAACACAGAAAAAACGTCAAGTTTTGATGTTTTTTTTTTAGGGAATAACAATTCTGAATATGGTTTCTTTCGAAAACTAAGTAAAGCCGTTGATCCAGTGTGAACCTAATATACTAACAAGTAAACTGTCAACCAATGCATGTCGAAACCTACCTTAAAATTTCTTCCAGAGAAGCGCTGTGATATACAAAGGCCGTATCCGAAAAAAAAAATCTGCCGTATTTAATTTCAAGGCACTAAAATCCAGTGTCAAAGCTCTGATTTAAACTCTAGGTAAATAATACAACTCCTGTATTGGCAAAATGGATAACCCTCACTTCCCGCTATCCACGCCGTGCCCCGCCTTACTTCATTTCGCTCTTAACTCATGTAGAGATTTACATCTGTTCCTTACCGTGGGTTGCCATTCCTGGATTTTGATACTTCGATTTCTGTGCCTTGCAGTTAAAAAGGTTGATCTGTCTGATTCATCAGAGGCTTGGTTTGAGACTTGAGAGCAAATGTAATTTTTTTCGCCCAATGGATTGCTGGCCTAGAGGGGTATTATTGTGTGGTTCCCACTAATGTATCATTTCCTCTACATTAAGGTGATGTGGTTATACCGCCAGTACTCGGTCCTCAGAGCCTCATTTGTAATAGCAGGTTGCACCACGAGCAGGTTGAGGATGAGATTTGGATAGGATAGGAGCCCATCTTCAACGAATGCCGTCTCATAGAATTCCAAAAGCCATACTTCGCTACCTCCCCCAAGGCGAAAGATCGCTGGGACGTCCAATAAAGCGCTGGATGGAAAATTCCTCTTTGAGACCGTAACAGGCCACACGGCCTAATACTTGTATGGATGATGATGATGATGATGACAGTTAAAAAGGCAGATTTTTTTTGACCCGACCTTAGTACGTCACAATTCTTCTCTGGGAGAAATTTCAAAGTACATTTCAGCATGCAATGATTGATAGTTTTCTCGTGAGTTGTTGAAACATTACTGATAAAATTCATATTAAAATTCCGTTGAGGTAAATACAGACACAAAGGAAACAAACCTGGCAGGTGCCGTCGTCCTCACCTAGTTATTATTTTTTAAATTAGAACTGTAGACCTTTCGGGAACTAAGTTCCATCATCAGCAAAAGGACGAGCTCTACTATGCTTTTGTTTTGCGAAGCTTTAGGCATCAGCAGCCTTGGAGCGTAGTCGTTGATGTCAAAAGCTCGCAAAACAACAACAGTTAGTAGCGCATATATGTCTGCTGATCATGAAAGCCGGTTTCCGAAAGACCTACAGGTAGCCTGCTCGGTGTCGAAAAGTGCAAAGGTGGTTGAAATGCTTAAAGTCCCCATATAACAGTTCTACGTGCATTTCAAACATTATGTACTGCGGAGGAGTTTGCAATTTAATGCAGGATTCTGGTGCATGATGAAGCGACTAAAAATTATATACAACCACCCCTCTAATTTACTTAAAATTAAAATCGAACCTGGGAATTCCAAAAAAAGTTGAAGGAGTTATTTTTTCAAAGGGACTTGAAGAGTCATTGATAAAGAAGGTTGGAGTTTGGTATCGAGAAAGGGACTTCAGCTGCAGTATCCCTAAATAATAATAGTTTTTTAGAATACATTTAGAATAGATTGATTTAGCCTGGTGGAGTTAAGGCCATGTGGCCTTCTCTTCCACTTACCAGGCCAAACATATGTTACATATAAATACAAAAAATTACAATAATAGTAATGATATACAGAATGCAGCATAAGTTAGTTAACCGAAGATGCAAATATACAGTATTATTTTCTGTAACTTATAACATCTCTGCAAAAAACAACTATCGAAATTGTTCAAAGTTACCTCCATTGTTGCTTAAGCAGTAGTAAAATAAAATAAGTTAAAATATACCTTCTTAGGTAAGATCCGTCGTCCTCAACTTATAAATATGTATTCTTTATGCCGTAGTCTTTCAGAACATCCGTTCCATCTTCAGCAGGTCCTTCTTCGTACAATATCTAATATGATGGTTGATGCTGCTGGTCCTAATGTGGTAATGTCGTGAAAATAGGAGATAATTGGGAAATATTAGGTCAGGATAGGGGTGTATGGAGAGCTTATGTCCACGCGGCCATGCACCAACGGTTTCGATAGTGTCAATGAGTGAGTTAGTTGCTAATGTATTTATACTTCTTCTATTTAAAATTTGTAGGATTTTCATCCTGTTTATTTCGAAAGTCATCCTCGGAGAAAGACGTATTGGATATGCATTCACTGTCTATCAATCTCTTGGCTGGTCTTCCTCATGTTCTTCTCCCGTCCATTGGTCTATCTTCTATAGTTCGTTTTGCAAGTCTTCCATTCTTTCTCTATAATCTTTCCAATATTTTCGTCTATCTGTAATAAATTTGGTTATGTCTGAATATGACATTTGTCCCTAATTTCTGTGTTGTGTATCTTATCAAATAATGTTTTCCCCTGAATAGTTCTTAAGATCTTCATTTCACATGTGCTTGTTATTTATTTAGTTTTTGTTGTATCAGCCCTAGTCTCTGCTCCATATACGATAACTAGTCGAACTATCGTTTTGTATATGCGGATTTTACTTTCTATTTACATATGTTTGTTGCGCCAAATTAAATCTTTCATATATCCTTATATTTTTGCTGCTTTATCAGCATGTTTCTTTACTTCTTTTATTAAATGTTTAGTGTTTATTATTAATACACCTAAATAATTAAATTCTGATACTTGTTCTATAATTTTTCTTTCCACTTCTAATTTGCATCTTACTGGTTCTTTTGATATTGTTAAGCATTAGTCTTATTCGTATCGTATTAATTTCCATATTGTATTTTCTGGTTTCACATTAAATTGGTGTAAATATTTTGTAATTATCTTCAGATTCTGAAAGGAAAAGACACCATCTGCCTAACATATCAAGTTAAATCTAGTGTTTCCCATTTTATAACCCAAACGTGGTGGACGTTTTCAATAATGTTATCCATTATAATATTAAATAAGAATGGACTTAAAGAGTCACCTTATCTTATGCCCTTTGTGAGCGTTATTTCTTCAGTTTGATGTTCATACGTTTATACTTAAATACATTAATTTATAGATATTTCTATAACTCGGTTTAGAGCTTGTTTTGAATTGCAAATGAAACTCCTCAATAAACATCCGGCTTTATAGAGAATGTTGGCCAAAGTTTATGTTATTCTCTAGTAACTTGATGGTGACCCAATTTACTTGAATATATCCTATATATATAAGCAACATAATTTTCCTTGATTAACAAGCTCTCGTATTTGTGTTATACTCATCACAACTATATGGCTGCCATGGTATTTTCAATTGACCCACTTCTCTTCGCTTTATACAGTTACACTGGATCACACATACCATTATCACAAATGAGTACAAGTAATTTACTCACATGTTAAGACTTAATAACGTAATATAATTAGTTGAGATCAGCGTCAAAAACCTTCACGACTGGAATACAATATACAACTTCTAATGCTCAAAGAAATATTCCATTAAGGAAAACTGAAAAAAAGTATGTTACGAGAGACTGCGTAAACTGAGGTAATTCATCAACAAGTTGAACGTTTGCCCAATTTGTGTGAGATATGAGATGCAGTTGTAAGAGTGCTCTCGCCGTTTTAGGGACTTATTAATTGCCCTCATTGGTTTTTTATAGTGTGTTTTTTGTGGTGTGTGAATTTAGTGTGGTGATGTTTGAAAAAAAAATCAGGTCGTAGAAAACCAGTGTTGTAAGGTGTTTTTATTTAAACAAAATGCTACAACCCGTCTTTTACCAAGGGTATATCGCGAGGAAATTAGAGCTTTTGTTAAACA
>JASPKZ010004203.1:0-115000 GCA_030220185.1 Diploptera punctata | reverse complement strand
TCATATTCTACTATGAGCGAACCGGCACACATGGCGCCCACGTGGTAGGTTCAAATTAATCTAAGTGTGGACTCGTATCGGTCACATGGAACCAACGCGGTTTAGACCTATGTTCCCTACCGAGTGAATTAGTGTGAAAACATAAACCGAGTGAGTAGCACATGGCAACTACAGTGATGAATCATCTTACTACGGCCGATGAATGGTGAGCAAGGGATTGCAGAAACAACGATTGGAGCTCGCAAGACAGCAGTAAATCAACACTACTTACCAGTTACAGAAAAAAAAACAGTGAGTAAATAAGTAAACTAAATTCTTGAAGTGCTAAAAAAAAATTGTTCTTTGTGTCTTTGATTTTATTACTGTGTGGAAAACAAATTAAAATGGCTGCTGTAGACTTAGGAGCACGTGGTCAGGATCCATTAGCCTTGGCAGAAAGTACACATGTTGATATAGCATTGGGGAATCAGGAGCCAAAAATTTCCTTATTCGATCTATATCAGTTGATAAAAGACATAACGACAGATATAAAGTCGTTAAACTCAAACATGCAAACCACTATCAATATATTAGACACAGCAGATAGGGAGTTAATCAATATAGGAGCAGAAAACAAAGAAAATACTAGGGCCCTACAAGATATTTCTATTGTGGAAATAAATTCAGCAAATGAAATAGGGTTAGGAAGTGAAAAGCACGAAACTAAAGAATTACGCAATATAGAAAATTGTATTGAAATCTCTGAAGCAAGTGAGAGAATAAATGGAGGCCAGCTTCTAGAAACTGGTCAAACTAATGAAAATTGTAGTAAGATACGCGAGAAGATAGAAATCGTAGCTAACTCCACAGCAGCTAGTATCGGGCAAAATGAAAATAAATTAGAAAATATATGTTCTAATGTTAACATAGTAGAGAGAGAACTTGGAGTTAAAGAAAGGGACTTGAAAAATATTCATGTATTTGTCACGAAACAAGAAACATCAGAAAATGGGTACCTACCTGGAACCATACCAAAAAAGTGAGACAATTGAAATATGCCGGAGGGGTGTGCTAGGCGATAGCAACATAATCGCAACGCAGGTAGCAAATAGGAATAATTCTAAGAAAATATATTTAATAGATAAGTACTTGAATTACTTGAAAGAACCTAAACTGATGTTCCTTGGTTCGAAACCACGTGCAGTGATGAGCGATCGACGAAATTGGTTGCAAGAATCCTCTTTGCAAACAATTTGGTCATTTCAAATTCAGGAATCGAGTCCAGTACAAGTAGGTTCCAAACTAACGTAATATTTACATACCGTCCAGGGTGTAATATAACCCAAAACGCGATTGTAAAACACGAGAAAATAGAGCGAAATGATTGCAGCAAAATAAACAATAAGATCGTTAATAATATACACGATTTTGATAAACGATTAGCCATAATTATGGGCGAAATCGAATATGAAAGAATGAAATACTGACTCGATGATTGAATTTAATGTGTACATGAATCAGTCTTAACCGGGATCGAACCCAGCTCTATATGAAACTTAGAAATATAATTATCTTATTAGTTAAAATAGTTAAGCATATATATGTAAAAAAAAATTTAAATGATATTGAAGACCAAAAATACTAACGAATAAGCAGATTCACTTGTATTATGATAAATAATTAATTAATTACGCGCCGTAGCCGAGCGGTTAAGGTAGGAAGCCTTGGCGCAGAGCTACGGGACTTGCGCTGGTTCGAGTCTCCATGGGGGAAGAAATTTTCTCATGGTATTTCGGCCAGTATGGGACCGGTGCCCACCCAGCATCGTGAGGCAATTGGGTAGCTACAATAAGTAGCGGCTCCAGGTTGAGGAACCAGCTATAACGGCTGGGGGACTCGACATGCTAACCACATGTCACCTCTACACTGGCTGTTGATCATCTACCTCTGTGATTGACACATGTGGATGTGAAGGGCCAGCAGCCGGCTGGTAAAAGGGCAACCGCTGAAAAGTGGAAAGACCCTCAATCGGATCGGATATTCTTTAATGATTGGGATAATTAAAAATGAGGAAATGAAACTGCATTTTACATCTTTGAATGAGAGAGGGGCAGGACCCATCTCTTATATATATATATATATATATATATATATATATTAATACTCAATTAATATCAACTTAAAAATAAATACGAGTAACATGATATCACAGTAGATAATATTTATAATAATTTAGCCAAGTAATATGATGTTTGCAAATATTAATATCGTTCGTATAGCAAAAGTTAGCATATGTATGATATAATAAGGTTACATTCAACTAGAACTGGGTGAGATATTTCAGAAAATTTTGATCGCTATAAAATAGGATGGATCTGTGGATATTAAACCTTAAATAAAAGAATCAAACAGCTATAAATAACTATTAAATAGAAAGAGAGAGAAAATATTTTTTTGCATATTTAATTAAATCGCACGTGCAGAAAGCTGCATTACCGACTCATCAAACTAAATCTAGATACTCTAATGATCTAAATATCAAAACTAATTTAAAGTTATAATATTTTATACTCAGATAATTTGTTGATTAACGCTCCCAAGGAAACTTTTAAAAATCCAGTAAGCATACGCTCGGATAGGCCATTGTGATTTTATAAAACTTTATAATAATTACAGTTCCTTGATCAAAAATATAGAACGATCTTAATATGAATAAAATCATTCTAAAAAAATGGAGACATCCTAAGTATATCAGTAAATGAAATATGTTGAAGCTTAATCCATCTTAATGAACAGGTCGATTGACGTTAATAATCGAAAGTGTGTGGAATTTATTGATTATTGATTTTATATACAGGATTAAATTATTTATATGAAGACCAAAGAGGCATCTAATTGTGTTTGTGTATTACATAATAATTTGTGAGGTAATATTTTTGGGCAAGTGACTTAATATTATCTAATTGATGAATGTTATTAATTTAAATGGTGGTAATTAATGATATGTGAAATAGCCATTACCGCTGAGGGAACAGCGATGCTGACATGTTTATATAATTCTGTATCCGAGTAAAATGATTTTGCACGCATAAGACTGGAATGTTGTTTGACCAATTAATTATAGAGCCAATTTTGCTTTGGCAAATTAAATATGCTAATATACCGAAAGATGTTTAAATAAAATATTGAGAATGAAAAATATTGTATAAACTAACGATCACAATGTAATTAGTAATAGGGAATACATAAAGTAGATCACAAATAGTGAAGCGCCTATAATGCTAAAAATAAAATACAGGAGCGCGGGAGCCGCAAAACAGATTGAAAATAACAATATTCTATTATGATTCAAATATGACACAGATCCACATAAATGCATTTTATTTAAATTAAACTTTTAAATTTCTTGAAAATATAGCCGAGAAAATGAAACATATACTTAAATGATTGGTTCATAACACCGAATAATTCACACTGTACATATTAATGTAAAATTAGATTAGGATTTTAATTTTAAGACACATCAAGAATTGCGTGTGAATGTGAAAAGTGATTTAGTGATACAATATCTATTATCAGGGCTTAAATAGCCACATAAGTCATTTAAAAGTGTAAAACAGTGATGTATAATCTATTCAAAAGCAACGAAGATGGAACTAACTATGAAATCAAAACATTGATGAATCATATGTTAATGTGAAAAGGTTTGAATGAATGAGTGAGTGGTATGAATTGATTTGTATGTATAAGCTAGTATAAGGAATTTTTATTATTTAGGTATATTTATGTATTATCTTTTGGCCTTAGAAAGGGAAAGGTACTATTCTTATACGTCAGTCAGTGAACCCAAACGAGTATGTTTACAGAATAGGTTACAAGTTTAATCTTATTACTTTGAATGAGAGATGAATATGAGTTCTACAAAATTTGTTCAGTAGAAAATTGAGATAGAATCTCATATGGGCATTATGTGGCAAGAAGTAATAGACTCGTGAGTATTAAAACGTACCATTAATAGTAATAACTGGAAGGCGCACAAACGTGCACACGAGTCTATTACCAACATAGAAACCTAAACGAATGGTAGCTACCCTTCTAAGCTATAATGAATAACATATACACTCGGAGAGGGGATGGCAACTTATGGGAGGAGTCATCACCCTTATAAAGCGAGGACGCGTGTGAAAACACACTCACGCTCCTACGTTCTGCAATAGTCAAGTTCTTCCGTAACCGTTCGCGAATGTGATATTAAAACACGTGGGCGGAAGTAATTCATCAACTCCACTCCGAGTTATTAAAATATATACAACTGTACATACAAATTTACCCAATAAACTAAAATAATAAGTGTATAATTTAAAACATCCCTGAGTGATCATATTCTACCCTGAGCGAACCGGCACAAGATGTAGGCAAAGGATGAAGTAAGTTGAATGGCGAAGACTGTACCAAGCCAATACGATATCGAAAGTAATTGATCAAAGCAAAGCTCTGGAAGAAGATAATATATGAGAGAGTGGGACCAGGCCGTCATAAAACAGAGGCAGGTCTAATATCCATCTGATATAATATCCACCCTCGCCACCCTCTTAGCCATTCCGGCGTGCGAGGGCTCTTCTTTTCCCCACTCGCAAAAAATCTTGTCATTTCTTCTGCTTCATTCCCGTTTTGGGTTTGAATCCCGATCATCATTTGACGATAGAAAATAACAATAGGACCCATGCCTATATCTACCTATTCAGGCACAACAATCGTAGAAGATTTGTAGCCTACTAATTAACTAACTCACTGGCACTATTGATTCCGTAGGTTCGTGGCCGCACGGAAATAAGCTCACAATACATCCCTATCCTGAGCTAATGTTTTCCAATCATCCCTGTATAATCTATTGTATTGTAAGCCTATGTTTTCCCTTTTCAGGGATTTATACGCTCTTCCCCTACAGGGAAGGATTTGAACCATACTAATTTAGTTACACTGGTTTTCGTATAGATGTCATTTTGAGTGGTCCATGGACAGCGTTCCGTCTCATACTGACATCTAGGAAACCAAGGTAGTACTAGGACGGGAAAATTCGGTAAATTTTGCTTAGAGGCCTTTTCATTCAGGCTTAAGGATTTTTTACGAGCTTGAAAATCTTCAGACTCGGGACTCACGGCTTAAAGTCCCTCCCGGCCGGGTTTGAACGCGCGACCCTCGGGACCAGAGGCAAGGAGCATAACCACTAGTCCACCGCGGCCGACACCTGTATAATCTACAACCCTCAAATCGTGGTTAATATTATTCTCCCACCGCATCCTTAGTCTAGCAACTGGGGGTTTTTCTTTTGGTTTTCCTACAAGACGTTTTCATGCCCTACTTTCAATCCCCATTCGTGCCATATGACCTGCCATTGTAGTCTAGGAGACTTGACTGTTTTTATTATATTTGGTTTTCTGTATAGATCATATAGCTCATTGTTATGAAGTTTTCTCCATTCGCCTGTCCATCTCTCTTTGGTCCAAACATTTTCCTAAGAACTTTATTCTCAAATACTCGTAATCTTCTTTCCTCCCTTAAAGTAAGAGTTCAAGTTTCGCATCCATATAATATAACTGGGAGAATAATAGTTTTATATATTTTCAGTTTAACGTTTTTAGAGAGGAGTTCCTGTAATGGATAATATTACCGGTATGCATTTCCAGAATTGAACCTACGCTTAATTTCTTTGTGCAGGGTTTTATAATTTTTTTATTTCTTCTGTTTTGGTACAGTTGTTACGAGTAATTGCTGATTTTAGGAAATTTAGTGAGAAATGTTTACAGGATTCAGTAGAGCTGAGAAAATACGCAGATAGATAAAGATTGATTTAATAATAAGATTAGTTGTGAAATTCAAGAACAAATTATATATGTGGTAAAGATCATGCAGTTCGTTATACGGCATTATGTTGAATACATAAATAAAGGAATTTTCTTCCCAAACGATTGCTCTGTCGTAAAGTTATACTTCAATGGATTTATCTTGTGCGCCATAACATACCAATTCAGATTACGCTATGGTCCATATATCTATTTGAAATAAGATGGCGCACCTTGTTCCGTACAATCCCATCTACTTCAAAGAGATTCAAGCCCTGCGCATCTCATAGGGCACTTATTCCTACAACATTTCCTATTAACTCTCTTCAGATGAAGAACCATATAACTAACAACTTTTGTTCACAAAACTTCATATCAGCTCAATTCAATCCAAGGTATTTTTTTTCTTATTAAATAGTAACATTTTATTATAATGTTAGTGAACATTTATACTAACTTAGGTTCTTTCTTTCAATCCAATTGTCATCTGTGTGTTTCAGAGCTGACGATACGAGGCTTATTAAATCAGTGAAGAACCTACGTCCTAGAGGAAAAAGAGAAACGGGCAGACCCCTCAAGAAATGGAATGAGATGTAATCATCATTGATATAGTGTGTGTAAAGAACCAGGCATAACTTAAGCCTATAGAAAAAGAAGAAGACGCTTCTTTTTTATTCCGGTATTATTTTTGGGGGCACGCCTTAACTTCTTACTACGCCGTAGCGTTAAGGCATTACGCTACAAGCCGGAAGGTCGAGGGTTCGAGTTCCGTGGGGTCAGGATTTTTAAACTGACCCAAACCTTCTGGCGGCACTATGACCCTGAGGTCAACTCAGCCTCTAACGGAAATAAGCACCAGACGCTTTTTCTGGGGATAACCGTCACGCAGGGCTGTCAACCCGGCTGATATCAAGTGCCGATTGTTAAGAAAAAGTGAGAGCCTTAACTTCTTACTATCCAAAAGGGCCTCCTGAGGCCTGTAGTGGTATAATTTTACCATTACCTATTATTTTGTGTCACGTTAACAATCTTGATCGTATGGGATATAGCATTTTTGCATGAAGGCTATGTATATGAGTAGTATCTGCAGAACTGATATTGTCTTTTTGTATGCCTATATGCCTGCTGAAAATGCAATTAACAATTCATTTATGTCATATTATAAAGGCGTTTTGTATGCCTATATGCCTGCTGAAAATGCAATTAACAATTCATTTATGTCATATTATAAAGGCGTACAATTGCAGAATTCTACGTTCTTATGAAGTGGCAGAAAAAATGCAAATTTACAGTAGCATGTCTTATAATAGAGCCTATTCACACTCATTAATACACGACTAACTTAATTACGGAGTAATAGGCTAATTTTAAAATTAATCAATAAGGGTACTCTTTAATCAATTATATAAATTATAATAATAATAATAAGTTCCGATAATCGGAACCGATAATCATTTTAAGCCTATCTGAAAATAAATTATTTCACGCTACACAAATTGTATTGCATTGTTACAAGTAATATGTGGATACCTGTACTAATATATATTTTCCCTTAGTTTATCCCCTGACTTTGTATGTTATTTTATGTGTGTCTCGCCACCCAGGCTTTATAAGGGTATCGCCTGTTGTCTCGCCACCCAGGCTTTATAAGGGTATCGCCTGTTGTCTCGCCACCCGGGCTTTATGAGGGTATCGCCTGTTGTCTCGCCACCCGGGCTTTATAAGGGTATCGCCTGTTGTCTCGCCACCCAGGCTTTATAAGGATATCGCCTGTTGTCTCGCCACCCAGGCTTTATAAGGGTATCGCCTGTTGTCTCGCCACCCAGGCTTTATAAGGATATCGCCTGTTGTCTCGCCACCCAGGCTTTATAAGGATATCGCCTGTTCGGGAGAGGATTTAAATTATGGATAAGATCCGTACTTTCTTTATCACACAAGAACATGGAGGGGCTCCCCGATAAGTGATCATCTCAATGTCAAGGCCACATCCGAGACAACATGTACGTTTATGACAAGAGACTCCATTCACTCATAAATTCATTTTGAAAAAGGCGGATATAATGGATAAATTATGATGGACAAATGACCAGCTTCTTGGACTAGTGGTCAGCGTTTTTGGCTACTGTTAATGAGGTCTCGGGTTCGATTCCCGGTCAAACCATAGGAATTTTTCCTTAAAGGGAATTATTCCTGTGGTTGCCCATGGTCTGGAATTTCGGTTAAGTTTAGGTTAAGAACTCTCCTGGCGCTTCATTATCATTTATCATCCATCATATCATAAGGGTAATGTAACTCCGCCTTCTAGGCGCCCCAACTTCAGAAGTGGGTTACAATTAAGCTTATACCAGGAGATATCTATTTGAACCTTAGAGTTTCCTGAAATTTATCTTACACGTAAGTAAAATCTCATAAATACTTTATCCTGGACATTTGTCTCGACCGGAACTTGAATCCTGTCCCGTTGGTTATGAAACCACATCGGTGGACATCTATTTTAAAAATAATGAAACTGACTGTATAATAGGCCTAAAATTAATTTTGGGAGATCATTGAAACTCGCTAAGTTGACTCATAGGGGATGATAGTGTTTGAGACGTTTGCTCTAAGGTCCCAATGACAACCACCTTTTTTTAAATTGTTTTTTCCAGTCTTGGGTTAAAATTTCATTACCAAGTTCCATTTAATCATAATCACTATTTCATAATTAGGCCTACATTAGAATTAAATCAAAACACGTTACAAACAACATTAATATTAATAACACAACCGAATACAACTTAAAACAATAGACCTAACATTAACTTGCTTTTAAAATATTTTTAGAGAAAAATAAAAATATTATTTTGCACAATTTTAAGATTCGCCTTCGTTTACAAACCCTACCGATTTCATTAATCAAACGATATATGAAGAATGTATTAATATATATTAATAAAATGTATTTATAAATACATAGCTGTATACAGAAAAATCAAAGATAAAAGCATACCGGACGGTCCACTTCGACTCAACGTAGCTAACGGATTCATTTGATTATAAATAAAAAAAATTAGTGTAAAAATGCACAATATTTGTGTTATGAAGAATTCATATTGTATATTAAACGAACAACAAAACTTACATTTACGTCTTTCTGAGTTAAGTAAATGTCTCGCATCACATGGCAAGGAAATAATTCAACAAACGATACTAGAACGTTTTACAAATTCTCTTAATGTCCTAGTAGTTCAGAGTAATATTAGGGTATTAAAAAAACGCTGGCCACTTTTTCAACCCGATAATTAGCAGAAAAATCGTAAGAATTCAATGCATGTGTTTTGAAGAGAACAAAATCAGTGCAGGGCAAGTAGGTGCAAAAAATTTATAAATGTGCCAAAATGTGGTTTTTCACTATTTAGCTATGAAGACAAATTAATGAGGAAAAGTAAAAAAAACTCATTATACCTCTTAAAATTATGAAAAAATAAATCCTGAACAGATAAAATTGGTTCACACATTTTCCAAAAAAAATAAAAAAAGGACGAAAATTATAATTTTTCATAATTGTATTATCAGGCCCGCATCGTTATAGAGAGTTTTTTCGGGCCTAAATCGTAGCCTTCAATGACGACTATCCCGAAAATTTGTGGAAATATTTACAATATATATATATATATATATATATATATATATCTTTCTGCATAAATCGGTAAAATCTAAAAAAAAAAGTATCTCAGTAAAATACCATTCATATGGCCAATAACAGTCCTAAAGCGAATACGGTACTCAAAATACTTTCTATTCTTTAAGGATTCCTCTATAGCCCTCACATAATCGAAGTACGCAAGGAACAATTAAACGCCTAAAACCTCCAAAATTCGCGCTATTTCTGTTTGACGTCCCGGTGGAGGGGAAGGACCGTTGTGCTGAGGGAAGGCGCAAGATAGCTTTTCAGCACTCGAGTAGCCCGAGCATCGAGATAATTCCACCACCACGCCAGTCATTCTCCTCCGGTGGCACGATGTTCAGAGGTGTTTTAAGGCATTTAATTGAACTTAATGGACTTTTAATCACATATGAGTTGTTGAACTTTTAAAGAACAAAATAATTTTGAAGATTTGCTGTGGGACCACTTTTAGCCATATGGATGGCTTATTACTAGAAGAGTCTTTACATTTTTTACATTTTAGCGAATTGTGCAGAAAGTTATATATATATATATATATATATATATATATCGGACAACTTTTCACGATAGATGTCATAAAAGGTTACAATTTAAGCCCCGAAAAAATATCTACAATGATTACGGGTATAATAATAATACACTGGTGAAAATTTACATTTTTTCGTTGTTTTTATTTTTTTATTTTTTAGAAAAAAAAAGTTATGAACCGTTTTTATCTATTCAGATTTCTTTTCTTTTATATTTTTGAGCGCTATAACGTGTTTTTTTAATTACTTTTTTCCTAACTGAAAAGTGAAAAAAAAAACATTTTGATACTTTTATGATTTTTTTTGCATCTAATTGTCCCGCCCCGATTTTTTTCAACACATATGCACTGAATTCATACGATTTTTCTGCTAATTATCGCTTTGAAAAAGTGGCCAGTGATTTTTCAGTAATTATACTGATCTATAGGGAATATATAAGTTTGCTATACAATTACATAATTTATTCTAATGTATAAAATGGACATGAATGTAAATTTTGCAATATTAACTAAACAGTGTTATTTTGTGTCTGAAAGGTAATTAAAAATAACAGTACAATATATAAAATACGCAACAAAACATATTCATTGTAAAAAATAAAGTAACCAGTAATATTAATCTTAGTTGATAATTTGGAAATATTTAAACGATGAAGATACCGTGTAAAATTTCATGTGAGTTGAAGTACTAGCTTGTACAGAACCCGAGGCACATGACAGCATGGATATAAATCTCTATTCTCTGAATAATTCTCCTCTCGAAAATCATTCTTGACCTGTCTACTCCCTCTTATTTTCCTACAAGATATTTCCATTCCTCTCTTTCATTCTCCATCCGTGTCATTTGTCCTGACCACCGAAGACTAAGACAAGCTCGTCTTATTACGTAGTGCACTATCATATAACGCTGTGCATTCACCTGTCCGTTTCTCTTTGGTCCAAACATTTTTCTAAACACTTCATTCCCAAATAGTCTTTCTTCTCTCTTAAAATAAGAGATCATGTTTCGAATATGTATAATACATCTGGAAAATGCCGTTTTATTACTTTTTAGTTTAACGTAGCTTATTTTCAGAGAATTTTGAGATGAAATAGTTCCTGTAATATGAACAGACAGGTGAATAGGGAAGACTACATAACAGTGAACTACATGGTCTTTATAGGAAGCCAGATATAATGAGAACAGTTAAGTCTCGTAGACTGCGATGGGCAGGACATGTGGCACGAATGGGGAATGAATGACGTGCATGGAAGCTTCTTGTAGGGAAACCAGAGGGAAAACGCCCAGTTGGTACACTACGAATGAGGTGGGAGAATAATATTAACTATGATTTGAGGGAAGTAGATTATACAGGGGATGATTGGAAAACATTGGTTCAGGATAGGGATGTATGGAGAGCATATGTCCGCGCGGCCATGAACCTACGGGTTTGATAGTGCCAGTGAGTTAGTTAGTTGAGAGTTCCTGTAATTCGAAACAAATTCTTTCCAGATGTGAACCTATGTTTAATTTATTTGTGCATCTAATTTATTTTGTAATTATTTTCATAGGTATTTGAATTCTGCTACATCTTCAAAATCTCCCTCATTGTTGTTAAGAGTCCATAACGATTTAATACCGCAATTCTACATGTGACGCTATATTCAGTTTTATATGTATTTTTAAACTTATGACGTTTCACTTCGATAGAAATGTTAGAAAAACACGTGAATAAGCCTACTGTTAATGTAGTTCTGTTACTGCTCGCTTTAGGGTGAAATGTAGCTAAATAAAAGGTGGAAGCAGCAATAATTATACTTTGAATAGCCAACTAACGTTCCAGAGTAATTAAAATAAGTAATAAACCCTTTATTGTGTGCAAATTTCGCATTTTAGAAGAAATCAAATGTTACTGGATTCCTTACCTTCATCTGATACTCCACATGTTGCATTACGTGTTTTTTACCATTCTGTTGTCTCCAATCTGCAATAAAAAAATAAAAAAAAACTTACAAAAGAGTGGCGGTTATGTAGGTTTGCTTGTAAAACCTCCGTCCTCCTTCGCTAAATTCATTTTCCAGATGAAGAAGAAGAGCAAGGGATTAAAGTTTGTGGTAAGACGCTGACCGTCCAGAACTTGAGACATAATTACAAACAGACAAATTGAGGGGAGATTCTCATGTCTTCTATCAGAGGATTACATACGCTGTATTTGGCGTATTTATCTGTCCACAATATTTTAATACAATTTAAATGACTAACAAAACTTAAATCGTGCATTGATATTTACAGGTTGAGATTTTCATTTCCTAATTGGAAGTAAATTTGGGTTATGTTAACTTCCTGATAAGGAGGCTTAGGAGATAAAATACCATTACAGTGTAAAATTAAACAGTATTAGACTCACTCTATATAATTCTCGTGACATTGACTAAGAGTCCGCTCGAATGGGTCAATTTAATTATTTACTATATTCCAGTGGTGAACTTTTCCTCGATGTCAATTGTTTTTTAACATAATTAATGGATTATTTTTACAAAAGATAAGTCAGAAATATAATAATTATATCGTTTTAAAATTTCAGAACAAAAAACAAAAACAATGGCTTTTCGAGGAAAATATAGCGTTCGTACAAAAATAATACTACACGATACTCCATTAGAACAGGTCACAAGTTTCAAAAAAATTAGGATGCAAATTAATGCATAAATATACTCCAAGCGCGACAGGCCTAGAAGGCCCTTGGCCTACCAGCCGGTTTCTGGCCTCACGTCCACATGTGTTAATCACGGAGAGAGACGGTAGTAAGCCAGTGTAGGGGTGACATATGGTCAGCATGTCGGATCCCCCAGCCGTTACAGCTGGTGTTCTCAATCAGGAGTCGCTACTTATTGTACCTATCCACGATGCTGAGTGGGCACCAGTCCTACACTAGCCGAAATTCCATGAGAAAATATCTTCCTCCATGAGAACTCGAAACAGAGCAAGTCTCTTAGGCATCTTGCCTGAACCAGTCGGCTACGGCGCGGGACTTATAAATATACTAGTGAATGTAAAATCTTTCTCTTTTCCAACAGATATGCGGTACAATAAATAGAGCATTGAAAGGAAAAACGAGAAAGCAAACTCAAATGAAGTTCTATACGGTGACGCAATACCACTTCTACTATACGGTTCAGAAACATAGACCATGACACGAAATGGCATTAACACATTACGTACAGGATGCAGAAATGAGGTTTTTGAAATCAGTTAAGGTTTACAAGAGGTTAGATAAATTTAAAAATGAGGATATAAGAAAATAATTAAATGTAATATCATTAGAGGAAAGGATTCATCATTATAGAGATCAATGGATTGAACACCTAGAAATAATGAGCTACAGTCATATTCCTAGAAGAATGTTCTATTATAAACCTAAAGGAAGGAGAGATATGGGAAGACCACGGAAACTTTGGTTGTAGAATATGTGAAGCCGGAACAGGCTTAAGAAACTAATCTCTTATTGAAGAATGAGAATATTTCTACATCATTCTTATTAATAGACACCTTAAAATCTAAGTCATATCGCATCTAGGAATTGTGTTTGTCGAGTCGCGAGGTTAAAACATTTTTTTGCATTGTTTATCATATTAACGGTTTTAATGGTCCCTAACATTATACGTATACTATCCGAGTACTGTGCAGGTCAATCATTACTATCCTATATCTATTGATTCTATATTTTAATCGTTCTCCTGAGGATCTTTAAAAACTCCGATAGAACCTTATGGTTCTAACCTCACAAAGTGTTTTTTGTTCACTGATTTTAATTCAATTATATTATGAAATGATGAATATTAAATTCGCCTTGATAATTAAATCCAAGCCAGAATTTGTATAGGCGACTGAGGAAAGTCAGGAAACAAACCGAGGCTGTTCAGCACCGGGATTTGAGCCAGGGACCTCTCTAATACCGCTACCTCCTGAACCAACTCGCTTGGTAAGAAGCAACGCAATTCTTATTTTTTAACAAATTTGTATAAATAATAGTTAGGCCTTTTTAAGTTATAATGATTGAAAAATTATATTTTATGGACTATTTAACTCGTGCCCCAAATGGGAGTCAATGACCAATCACGTTTTAATGATTTCTGTTTTACAACCAATCAGAGTCGTGTTTCACCAAATATTTATCAGTGTTATAATTACCATATTAAAGAAAGCTCCTCCTTACAATATTGCGTTCCTTTGGCAATAAATAGTATGATCTGGTTGCAGTGATAAACAAAAGAAGCAGTAGAAGCGTACCTATCGTTTCTCATTTGTTTTCAAACATCGCCGTTTACATTAAATATATAAATATTTTAAAATAACCATAGTTAAATAATGATTTGTGAGTAAACAGCTTAATTTTATTCGTTAAATAGTCCTAACAAATGCCACTCTTGATTTCCAAATTCTCTAGATAAATTCACTCCTCACTTCGTGAGTCGTGAATTTATCGATAATTTGGAAATCACTCGTGGCATTACTTATGATAATTTCCGATACCAGTCGTAAAACTGTCAATTCTTGCAAGGTGGAAAATTTAATTCCATCATACGTTAAATGTAACTATTTTCACACACACGCACGCGCGCGTACACACACACATGCACAGACACTCACATACACACTCTCACGCACACGCGCACGCATGTGCCCACGCACGCGCAAATACGCACACACACACACACACACACACACACACACATATATATATATATATATATATATATATATATGAATACGTTTGCCGTTAGTTTAAAAAATGGGAACATTCCAGCGGCTAAATGTTCAATGCTCTTTATATATATTTTTCTTTAAGTGTACGTGTTCAACAGTCGAAAAAAAAGACACTTTAAAATAAAAGCAGATGGTATGTAGGTATGAAGGAACTGTCCTCATTACAGGGATGGCCATAACGTAGCCGTTAAATGAAACATTTATTGGCTACACGTAACACACTTATTTAATCTACTGGCTGTGAGATTGGATGCCCCGAATTGCATGTAATTTTGAAACGTAATATACCGTTATTTGAAGGAGGTAAATTATACATGGAATGATTGGAAAATATTAGCTCAGAATAGGTATGTATGGAGAGATTATGTCCCTGCGGCCATGAAACTTCTACAAACGAGTAAGTTAGTTAATAAAATAATTATGTTTTCATGTTTTTTTAACAAAAGAAACTAGTTTATACCCCGTTTCACCGAGAAATATTTTACAGGGTATTTACAGATATATGCATAATACGACACAGCGGAACGCTTACCTACAGTCACAGCAGCACTCTTGCTGCGTCGCACGGACGTAGATACTAATCCACGCATAGTCAGAAACAAACAGCAAATGATGCACTTACCCAGCTTACTTAGGGTAATAGCTGAACTCCCTGACGCCACAGACTGGCGTGAAGCGAGTGTACGCGGGATAACACGGCATTAGTTCGCAAATTATCCAGAAACGAAGCAGGTCAATGTTCCGCTGTGTCGGATAATACATAAATTTTAATTACAATAACATTACGTAACATGCGGAAGAAATCTATTTTTCTTGGTGAGTGTGGAATATGTATTTGATGTGATATTGTAGTCCGCCTGTGTTGATGTGATTGGCAGAGGTGCCGGTCTTTGTTACAAACAGAATGTACTTAGTCATAAGATGAAGAGCAGTTTCTGCTAGTCATTCAGGGCAATTGCACAACGGAGAAGTTCATTTTTTACAAGCAATAAGTTGGCTTCATGGTTTTGTCACAAAATCGGATTCTAAATTTATCGAGAAGTATTGCCTGGTTCGCAGGGAGTTCAAATATATGACATTCACTCGTAAGAGGCGGTACAGCGCAGTGAATTGTATTAGAGTTTTTATTTTATATAATAACTACTACAAATAGGTTTTAATATATTTCACACTTTTCCACACAACTGCAGTGTACAGCACCAGTTCTGATAACTGTAGCCGTGTTGTTTAAACCAAAGGCGCGTGGCAGGAACATTGCTGAGTGGGGAAGGGAATTAGTAGCCATGCAAAAAACATTTTCTTAATAATAATAATTATTATTATAATGATAATAATAATAAATAATCGTAATAAACATATATATGTTATTAAAAAAAAACTATTCTATAATGAACACTTCAAACTTATTAGACCATCCCCTAACTATTCACTTACCCAGAACTAGTAGATAAAAAACGCAACGTGTAGTAACTATTATGTTTTCAAAACTGAGGATAGTTGCTGGCAGTATCTGTAATTCGTCCTCTCCTCTTACAGCACCATACACCATAGACAGCCACAGAAGCCAGAAGTGTGATGTATATATAACTGGCTGGTGTGCTTTCTCTACGACTGACCTGGATGACAACGAACTCCTCATATAAATACAGTATTCCTAAATAACAGCACAATTAGTTCATAAACCATAGTGTTCATGTAACCTGCTTGTACCTCTGACTGACGTCATTTTAATGTACCAGGAGATCTAATGCAGTAAAAGCTCCTTATTCACGGTTCCCTTATTCGCGTTTACATTATTCGCGGGTTAAAACTTGTGACACAGTTCCTGTATTCGTGGCTAAAAATGATTTTATTCGCGGATCCAGTGGGTACCGTATATTAGAAACATTAGTATCATTTATTAACGCATCGGCAACTTTTTTTTACTGCAGGCACGTGCCAAGGCGGCTTTTACAAAGAGCGATTCAAACCAAATGGACAAATTAATATAAAAAAACAATCCTTATTGTCACTAAGCCTAAAGTTCGTTGATAGAAGCCGCCGCCACCGTAATTAACGTGCCGCTATGTCCGTTGATAAATACCACCCTCGCCACGATCGGTGTTTCATTGTTTCAATTTGTTATTGGTTGCAATAATTTTGATTGAGTAACACGTGTCTCTTCTGCTTTGTTGCCAATTTATAATGTCGAATAAAAGGAAAGAAAATTAGTTCCGAAGCGGAAAAAATAGTGTTGCCGCTTAAAGTAAAAAATAAATCTTTTACCGCTTAAGTGTTGGCTAGTCGTTTGCATCTATATCACGCTGTTTCAATGTTAATGAATCAACTGTACAATTCAGCAAGGAATCCGGAGACAAAATAAGGAAATCTATCGCTGAATGTCAATCTGAATTGAAAAACCTTATAAAAGCGGCAAAACAGGGAACATTTACTAACTTCTTTAATCCCTTGAATAAGCCTGACAATAATCTTCTTCTTCTTCTTCGGCTTTCCCCCACTTATAGGTTTGCTGTCTTCAGTTCCATTTATCTCTATCATTCCGATCTCCCTCTTCCAAATTTCTATCCTCCATTATTGTTCTGACGTAGGTTTTCCATTTCCATCTTGGTCTGCCACGTTTATTTCTTCCAGGGGGTGGCCATTGGTATATATTTTTTGACCATCTTTCATTTTCCATTCTTTGTACATGGCCATACCATTTAAGCGTTTGATTTTCAATCCTCTTAACAACAGATGTGGTGACATTCATTTCTTATTTTATCCTGTCTTGTTTTTTGTAGGCTTCTTCTAAAATAATCAAATTCAATTGTTCTAATTTTATTCTTTTGTAATTCCGTCAAAGACCAAGTTTCGCTTCCATATGACAAAATATTCTGTATTATGCTCTTATAAATTTTCATTTTAGTTTCCTTTGTAATATTTTTGTTCCAAATTACTCCATGTAATGTCTTAGTTGCATTTTTTGCCATTGTAATTTTAGTCTGTACATCTCTCTCGCAGGTACCCAAACTTGTAATAATTGACCCAAGATATTTAAAAAATTCACATTTTTTTATTTTCCCTGTTCCAAGTATGAGGTCATCCACATCCTTTCCCAAACACATATATTCTGTTTTTTGTAAATTTATATTCAGTCCCCATTTTTTATATTCTTCCATTAATTTATTTATCATATATTTCATATCATCTTCATCCCCTACAAAAATTATTTGATCATCTGCAAACAACAATGAATGCAGTACTTTTCCTCCTATACGAATACCCATTTCAGAACATTTTTTATACCATAAGATAAGAGCCTGGTCTAAATAAATGTTAAAAAGAATTGGTGACAAACTGCATCCCTGCTTAAGGCCTTTATTCACTGTGAATTCCTCTGTTAAATTATTCTGTATTTTTACATTAGCTTTTGTATTACTATAGATCCTCCTAACAATATTAATCCATTTATCACAGATATTCACATTTCTCATTGCCATCCATAACAATAGTCGAGGTACACTATCACATGCCATCTCTAAATCAATAAATGTCATATGTAGTTCTTTATTTTTTGCTAGGATTTTCTCTTGTAATTGTCTAATACAGAAAATATTATCAATACATGATCTTTCACTCCGGAATCCACATCCTGACAATAATAATTAATATAAATTGTTCAAAATCTCTCATTAATTGATTTTACTTTGATAATTTGTATTTTATCCCCTCCATGGTATCTTTACCTTGTCTTGGTGGAGTGGCTTGCGTGCTTAAATGATCCTGAGAGCTATGCTGGCGGTAGTATTGCTGCCGATAGGGTTACCCATGCCGGGCTGGTCGAAGATGATAAGCCAGACGAAAAAAGTATCTTGGTCAAAAGAGTGACGATCTTTCACCGTAAAAATACAACCGTCAAGAAATGCGGACATAGGTTCAACTGGGGTAAATTTTTTCGGAGGTCAAATAGTCCCCCATTCGGTTCTCCGGGCGGGGACTACTTCAGGGAACTCATCCCAAAGGCTCAAACACAGGGACATGTTCCTAGGAACATGGAATGTTAGGACTTTATAAAATAGCGGGGCACTAGTGATATTAACACGGGAATTAGATAAATCGCCCTTTGATATAGTCGCTTTACAGGAAGTTAGGTGGCCAGGAGAAGATAGTCACGTATCAGGAAGCTTTGCATTATACTATGGAGGTGCAGAATAAGAATGCGTTTGGAACAGGTTTTTTAGTCAGAAGGAGTATCTTATCGGCTATCCGAGATATTAAGTTTGTTAGTGATAGGATATCATACATAATTCTAAAGGGTAAACAACATGATTTTATAATTGTAAATGTACATGCCCCCACAGAAAATAAAGATGACAAGATCAAGGATGAGTTCTATGAGAATTAGAATGCTTGTTTGATAGCCTTTCACGATATCATCGATATCATATGAAAATTGTCTTAGGAGATTTTAATGCAAAAGTGGGGCGGGAAGATATATTCAAACCAACAATAGGCAAATTCAGTCTTCATGAAGATAGTAACGACAATGGGGTTAGATTAGTCACCATCGCCATATCAAAGAAACTCATTGTTAAGAGCACAACATTTCAGCATAAGGATATTCATAAATACACCTGGACGTCTCCAGATGGCGAAAATCGGAACCAAATAGATCATGTATTAGTGGACAAACGCTGGCACAGTAGCATCATCGATATTAGATCAGTTAGAGGGACAGACTGCAATTCGGATCATCATCTGGTCAGGGTGAAAATTAGACAACGGCTATCGCTAATGAGAGGAACAAACACTAAAGATGATTCTGTAAAATTTGAATTAAAAAACTTGAAAAATGATGAAATGCGGCAAGGATCCCAAATCAAAATTGCTAATAGATTTGAACTACTGGAATCTTCTGATGACAATGTGACAAACGAAGAAGAAACTTATATAAATAAATAATAGGAGGCTATATGAGATACTATTAAATTGGCAGCATCAGAAAACATTAGTTGTTTAAAAAAGAGGCAGAACAAGAAATGGTTTGATGAGGAATATGCCGATATTGTAAAGAAAAGAAAGCTAGCAAAAATTAAATGGTTACACGAGCCAAATGAGATAAATTTAGAGCAATTGGGTACTATTAGACGGGAAACCACCAAGTCACGAAAGAGTAAAAAGAGAGAATATTTGAGAGAGAAGATTAATGATCTTGAAATGAACGCAAAAAATAGGAACATTAGAGAATTATATCAGGGAATTAGTATAGAGAAGAAAAGGTTTCAGGCTAGAACAAACATAATTCGGAATGAAAATGGGGATATGATTGCAGATTCCAGGAGTATATTAAATAGATGGTAAAGTTACTTTAATCAGCTATTAAATGAACATATAGAACAGGACATTGAGGAGGATAATTTACAGACAGCAGAAATGCTAGTCGCAGAACCAAGTGCATTAAGTTGAAATGGCGATTGAAAAATTGAAGATGTATAAAGCATCAGGTTCAGATGAGATCCCAGCGGAACTGATAAAATCAGGGGGAGAAAAATTGATGGACAAGATACGCTGGTTGCTTAGTATGATTTGGGAAAAAGAAGCTCTTCCAGATGAATGGAAGGAATCAATTATCGTACCAATTTATAAGAAAGTAGATAAAACTGATTGCAACAACTACAGGGGCATCTCATTTACTTTCAACTTCGTACAAAATACTAACAAATATATTAGTAAGCAGACTTACTCCCTATATTGATGGCATTCTAGGAGATCATCAATGTGCATTTAGAAGAAACAGGTCTTCAACAGATCAGATTCTTAGTATGAGACAGATTTTAGAAAAGAAATGGGAATATAATGGTACATATGTAGACTTCAAAAATGCATATGATTCAATTAAGAGGGAGAAGTTATAGTATCCTGCTGGAGTTCGGAATTCCTAAAAAGTTAGTTAGACTTATACGAATGTGTCTAAGTGGCACAAAGAGTATGGTGCGTGTAGGCAAACAGTTTTCGAACACTTTTGAAATCCAGAATGGGTTGAAGCGAGGAGATGCACTATCTCCTCTACTATTTAATTTTGTACTAGAGCATGCCATTAAATCTTTAGAGAATGAGGAAGGCTTACAACTCAATGGTATTAATAAGCTGTTAGTTTATGCTGATGATGTAGTACTATTGGCCGATAGCGAGGAGATACTAAAAGACAACACGCACACACTAATGAGTAACACTAAGAAATTAGGACTGGAAGTAAATATCAATAAAACAAAATATATGGTCACACGTAGAAATGCATTATATAATGGAAATGGACAGCTAATGACAAATGAGGGAAATTTCGAGCAAGTGGCTGAATTCAAATACCTAGGAACAATAATGACAAATAGGAATGAGATGCACAAAGAAATTAAACATAGGCTCAATTCTGGAAATGCGTGCTATTATGCATTGCAGAGACTCTTGATGTCCCAACTCCTTTAAAAAAAACGTTAAACTGAAAATATATAGAACTATTATTCTACCAGTTATATTATATGGGTGCGAAACATGGACTCTTACTTTAAAGGAGGAAAGGAGATTACAAGTATTTGAGAATAAAGTACTTAGGAAATTTTTTTACCAAAGAGAGATGAATAGACAGGTGAATGGAGAAGACTACACAACAATGAACTACATGGTCTTTATAGGAAGCCAGATATAATAAGAACAATTAAGTCTCGTAGACTGCGATGTGCAGGACATGTTGCACGAATGGGGAATGAAAGACTTGCATGGAAGCTTCTTGTAGGAAAGCCAGAGGGAAAACGCCCAGTTAGTAGACCAAGAATGAGGTGGGAGAATAACATTAACTATGATTTGAGGGAAGTAGATTATACAGGGAATGATTGGGAAGCATTAGCTCAGGATAGGGATGTATGGAGAGCTTATGTCCGCGCGGCCATGAACCTACGGTTTCGATAGTGCCGGTGAGTAAGTAAAGTAATTTGTATTTTATTCTGGAACCTTGGAACATATCTCCTATACACCCATTCAAATTACCATTCCGTATTCGCGGAATGTTTGCGGAGCATATTCCCGCGAATAAGGAGCTTTTACTGTACAGTGAATGTACGAGTAAATAGTGGAGCATATCATTCATGATTAATGACCACATTGCAACTAAGTTTTAATAGATTTCACAATAAACAACTGCAGTGTAGATATAACTGGGTGGTGTACTTTCTCTACGACTGACCTGCATGACTACGAACTCCTCATACAAATACAGTACTCCTTTATAAACAGCACAATTGGTTGATAAACCATAGTGTTCATGTAACCTGCTTGTACCTCTGACTGACGTCATTTTAATGTACAGGAGAGAGCACATGATCCAATATAATTCCGGGGACAAAATTGCGAAGCCTAGTAATAACAGAAGCATCCATGGTTTGTCAAGAATTGGTGTAGGATATAATTCCTTTAAGACCCAAGTTTAATTGGACATTCTGTAAACGTAAGTATCAAAATATAAAATTGAAACATGTAAAATTATAAAATTAATATCATACCTTAACGGGACTGTCTTCCTCAATTTTACAACTTTATTGTTTTTTTAATTGTGCCGAATTTTATCATCATCAGAAGGTTATTGCTATTTATTGTTTGTGATAATTATGAAGAGAGAATTGTTTTTATTGGGTACATTCCTGTTTAAATTCATAGTATTTGCCCATTTATTTTAAACTCTTTATCTCCTCCATCTATCTTTGCGTTGTTTGTCTTTCTATCCAGATATTTCCGCATTTTCTCTGTCATGACCAGTTTCAATAACATGTTTTGTGTAACTGGATTGACTTTCTGCATATTTAAAGTCCAAAAAACGATATTTAAATTTATTCTATTCTATTCTATAGTGTTCTTCCCTAGGGCAGGTCCTTCACTGCAATCATAGCAATTTTACCATACCCTGTTCGATCTTAAAGTGATCCTCGTCAAAACAAAACCATGTGACCTGCTCGCTTTTCATTGGTTATAGACACCAATGTACGTTGTAGAAGTAATAGCCACAATTACTGTCACTTTTGACAGGGAGATGACGAACAGCAACAGAAGACTCGATACTTTCCGCCATTTTTTCATGAGAATCGACTGAAGCATGATTCAAATGCGTCCCCCAATTGTAATAAACCAATTTAAGTTGTAATTATTGATTAAGTATATTTTAGAATATTTTGTATGTTTTAAATATTATTATTTTCATTCACGAAGATTAACAAGTATATTCAGATGACATATTTTTAATTTAATGAAGGGAACTACTTTTTCGCTTACTTATTGCTTCTACAATTTCCATAACCAATGAAAAGCGAGCAGGTCACATGGTTTTGTTTTGACGAGGATCACTTTAAGAGCGAACAGGGTATAGGGTAGCTTCCCGTTGCTTTCCACGCCGGGGATGATAAGGATGATGATGGCCAGATGAAGTTCGAGGGCCTTTTGGGCCTCAAAGTTACCTGACATTTGTCTTACAGATGAGGAAAACCCCCAGAAAATAAACCTCACCCAAGAAGCTTGTCCTAACCGGCAATCGAACCCGGACTCGCTCCGTGACAAGGCAGCACGCTACCTCGAGACCATTGCGGTGTACTGATACATCTAATTTGTTAAATTTTATTATATTTCAAAACATGTTTAAACTCTTAGAAAATTAAATAAAAGTGAGTATTAAACTCATGCCCCAAATTGGAGTCAATGGCCAATCACGTTTCAATGAATATTGTTTAACAGCCAATGACAGTTGTGTTTCACCTCGTTATTTGTCGAATTCTGTTTACCAAATTAAAGGAAGCTCCTCCTTTTTAATATACATTGAATATAGCAAATAATGAACTGATTATTTGGAACTACACATTTGACAATTGTGTGTTCAATAATTGTTTTTAAATAATGAATTTACTGAGTTCTTTCCTAACAAAATTAATTAATAACCTATAATGTTGATTCTAATATACAGTTTTTTTTTCTCCACTAAGGTGCATTCTTACAATATTGCGATCCTATTTGGCACTAAATAATATGATCAAATTGCAGTGGATGGACAAATGAAACATAACCTAACATTTCTCATTTGTTTTCAAACATCGCCGTTTACATTAAATATAGGCTATAACTATTTTAAAATAGCGGTAACTATATTTAAATAATAATTTGTGAGTAAACAACTTAATTTTATTCGTTAAATAGTCATAACACATGCCACCCCTGATTTTAAAATCCTCTAGATAAATTGGAAATCAATCGTGGCATTACTTATGATAATTTGTAAAAACTCTTTATAACAGTAGGTGATTTCCATCCCTAGTGGTGACGTCAATGATAAGCTTATATGTAAAAACTAGCAGTTATGTGCAACTACTGCGAGCTGGGGGACGAATAATAAAGAACGTCTTGTGTACATAAAAAGCGAGAGACATGGACTCAGTGTTATAAGATTAACAGGGCGAGGGGGAAGGAGGGGGGTTAGTCACGGATCACGTATCGTATCGGACACGATCAAACATTACGCGGAAAAACGAAAATTTCCCCCAGAGTAAGGAAAAATCACCGTCCAGTCCATTGGTCGCGACCGGAAGGCGGAGGAAGATGTCCGTCTCATTTCCAAGTGTAATCCCCCGCCCCCGGGACGTGGTTATCGTGGGTCTCTCACGGGGACACTTCCTTCCTTTATAACGCGCTATTTTCCTTTTTTTATAGCAGCACGACAATGGGTGGGTGGCTTGAGGAGGGTAATTTGTGCCAGTGACCCATCAGTCAGGAGGAGGGGGTGTGGCAGTGTCCACACTGGGGGCAACAGTGGCATTCGTTTACATTCTATTGTACGCTGTAGCTATCGATCTGGTGGCCCGGGTTTGATTCCCGGTTAGGATAAGTTACCTGAATGTGTGAGTGAATAGCGTGGTTTGTCTGGAAAGTGCCCCCTACTGAGAATATTAGTTAACCAAAGGAGATCCTAAATGTCCTTTTGTGATAAAAATATATTAATACGTTTTTTATATTCTAGAATACAGCGATTCACCTTCAACCTAAAGTGATTTGCCGCCAGAGGTTCCTGTCTAAAACATCTTATTCCCTCAAATCTCTAGCTTCCACACTTCTCCTAACTCCATCTATCCAACGTTCTCTAGGTCTGTCTTTTCCACTTCTTTCATTAGCTTTCAAATCGAGGATGATCTTTGGCATTCTATCTTCTTCCACTCTTATGAGGTGTCCATACAATTTCAAACTTTTTCTTCTAGTTTTTCTATATATATTTTTTTTTCAAATTGCATAATTTCCCTTATTATGCTGTTTCTGACTTTATCCCGTATTGAAATTCTTGTCGATCGCCTCCAAAACATCATTTCTACTGCTAACAGCTTGCTGGCTTGTTTTCTACTTACTGTCCAAATTTCAGACCCATATAATAAAATGCTTTGTAACAGAACTTGAAATATAGTTTTCTTTTCTATTAATGCGTTACATAGTTAAAAATCCTCTCCTGACACGCTGTGTCTCTGTATGATCCGGGAGGTGTAGGACGCGTTAAAATGCCTGTAGTAGGAGAGGTAACTTATATTAATTGGGAACATCAATAAACGTGTTGAAGCATAAGCAGTTGAGTAACAACTCTTAATAACTTCTTTTTTTTTAATCTGTCGGTTTGGTTACGGTTAGGGGATTTTTATTTTATTTTAACTAAATGCCACGATTCTTCATTATAAGAAGCCAAATTGTACACACACATTGTGACCCTTTCGAATTTCGTAAGCGGCAGCGAGACACTTGAAGTTTATAAGTCTTGCCTTATAAAGAATAAGGGATTCGTGAGTCGCGAATCATGAATCAGAAATTCCCGCTGGGAGTTTATCAGACATGTCTGGCTGTTGTTTCTCGATGGTTCAGCTTCGGGAAGATCTAAAAACGCCAACTTTTTTTAGACCCTTCATTGCCAGATACTAAAGACCCAGCAGAACAGTCAGTTAGTCAATCAGTAGTGGTTTAGAGTCATCCAATGAAGTGAACTGGTATCAAGTGTGTGAAGCTAGGTGTACTGAACATGAACTCAGTGCAGCTACGGTGTGAACACGGCGACTCTAAATCAAAATGTCTCAGTCAAGGACTTAACGAAGAGTAACTATATGTGAGAACAGGGAAAGTTTCAGTCAAAGACTTAACGAAGATTAGCTATATGTGAGAACAGGGCGACTATAAATCAAAATGTTTTTATCAAGTACTTAACGAAGAAACAGGGCGACTATAAATTCAAAATGCTTCAGTCAAGTACTTAACGAAGAGTAATTATATGTGAGAGTAGGGAGACAATAAATCAAAATGTTTCAGCAAGTCAAAATGTTTCAGTCAAGTATTTAACGAAGAGTAACTATATGTGAGAATAGGGCGACTATAAATCAAAATGTTTCAGCAAGTCAAAATGTTTCAGTCAAGTACTTAACGAAGAGTAACTATATGTGAGAATAGGGCGACTATAAATCAAAATGTTTCAGTCAAGTACTTAACGAAGAGTAACTATATGTGAGAATAGGGCGACTATAAATCAAAATGTTTCAGTCAAGTACTTAACGAAGAGTAACTATATGTGAGGATAGAGCGACCATAAATCAAAATGTTACAGCAAGTCAAAATGTTTCAGTCAAGTACTTAACGAAGAGTAACTATATGTGAGAATAGGGCGAATATAAATCAAAATGTTTCAGCAAGTCAAAATGTTTCAGTCAAGTACTTAACGAAGAGTAACTATATGTGAGAATAGGGCGACAATATAAAACAAAATGTTTCAGTCAAGTACTTAACGAAGAGTAACTATATGTGAGAATAGGGCGACTATAATTCAAAATGTTTCAGTCAAGTACTGAACGAAGAGCAACTATATGTGAGAATAGGGCGACTATAAATCAAAATGTTTCAGCAAGTCAAAATGTTTCAGTCAAGTACTTAACGAAGAGTAACTATATGTGAGAATAGGGCGACTATAAATCAAAATGTTTCAGTCAAGTACTTAACGAAGAGTAACTATCTGTGAGAATAGGGCGACTATAAATCAAAATGTTTCAGTCAAGTACTTAACGAAGAGTAACTATATGTGAGGATAGAGCGACTATAAATCAAAATGTTACAGCAAGTCAAAATGTTTCAGTCAAGTACTTAACGAAGAGTAAATATATGTGAGGATAGAGCGACCATAAATCAAAATGTTTCAGCAAGTCAAAATGTTTCAGTCAAGTACTTAACGAAGAGTAACTATATGTGAGAATAGGGCGACTATAAATCAAAATGTTTCAGTCAAGTACTTAACGAAGAGTAACTATATGTGAGAATAGGGCGACTATAATTCAAAATGTTTCAGTCAAGTACTGAACGAAGAGTAACTACATGTGAGAATAGGGCGATTATAAATCAAAATGTTTCAGTCAAGTACTTAATGAAGATCAACTATATGTGAGAATAGGGCGACTATAAATCAAAATGTTTCAGCAAGTCAAAATGTTTTAGTCAAGTACTTAACGAAGAGTAACTATATGTGAGAATAGGGCGACTATAAATCAAAATGTTTCAGCAAGTCAAAATGTTTCAGTCAAGTACTTAACGAAGAGTAACTATATGTGAGAATAGGGCGACTATAAATCAAAATGTTTCAGTCAAGTACTTAAAGAAGAGTAACTATATGTGAGGATAGAGCGACTATAATTCAAAATGTTTCAGCAAGTCAAAATGTTTCAGTCAAGCACTTAACGAAGAGTAACTATATGTGAGAACAGGGCGACTATAAATCAAAATGTTTCAGCAAGTCAAAATGTTTCAGTCATGTACTTAACGAACAGTAATTATATGTGAGAATAGGGCGACTATAATTCAAAATGTTTCAGTCAAGTACTGAACGAAGAGCAACTATATGTGAGAATAGGGCGACTATAAATCAAAATGTTTCAGCAAGTCAAAATGTTTCAGTCAAGTACTTAACGAAGAGTAACTATATGTGAGAATAGGGCGACTATAAATCAAAATGTTTCAGTCAAGTACTTAACGAAGAGTAACTATATGTGAGAATAGGGCGATTATAAATCAAAATGTTTCAGTCAAGTACTTAATGAGGAGCAACTATATGTGAGAATAGGGCGACTATAAATCAAAATGTTTCAGCAAGTCAAAATGTTTCAGTCAAGTTCTTAACGAAGAGTAACTATATGTGAGAATAGGGCGACTATAAATCAAAAGGTTTCAGCAAGTCAAAATGTTTCAGTCAAGTACTTAACGAAGAGTAACTATATGTGAGAATAGGGCGACTATAAATCGAAATGTTTCAGTCAAGTACTTAACGAAGAGTAACTATATGTGAGAATAGGGCGACTATAAATCGAAATGTTTCAGTCAAGTACTTAACGAAGAGTAACTATATGTGAGGATAGAGCGACTATAAATCAAAATGTTACAGCAAGTCAAATTGTTTCAGTCAAGTACTTAACGAAGAGTAACTATATGTGAGAATAGGGCGAATATAAATCAAAATGTTTCAGCAAGTCAAAATGTTTCAGTCAAGTACTTAACGAAGAGTAACTATATGTGAGAATAGGGCGTCTATAAATCAAAATGTTTCAGTCAAGTACTTAACGAAGAGTAACTATATGTGAGAATAGGGCGACTATAATTCAAAATGTTTCAGTCAAGTACTGAACGAAGAGCAACTACATGTGAGAATAGGGCGACTATTAATCAAAATGTTTCAGCAAGTCAAAATGTTTCAGTCAAGTACTTAACGAAGAGTAACTATATGTGAGAATAGGGCGACTATAAATCAAAATGTTTCAGTCAAGTACTTAACGAAGAGTAACTACATGTGAGAATAGGGCGATTATAAATCAAAATGTTTCAGTCAAGTACTTAATGAGGAGCAACTATATGTGAGAATAGGGCGACTATAAATCAAAATGTTTCAGCAAGTCAAAATGTTTCAGTCAAGTACTTAACGAAGAGTAACTATATGTGAGAATAGGGCGACTATAAATCAAAATGTTTCAGCAAGTCAAAATGTTTCAGTCAAGTACTTAACGAAAAGTAACTATATGTGAGAATAGGGCGACTATAAATCAAAATGTTTCAGTCAAGTACTTAACGAAGAGTATGTATATGTGAGGATAGAGCGACTATAAATCAAAATGTTTCAGCAAGTCAAAATGTTTCAGTCAAGTACTTAACGAAGAGGAACTATATGTGAGAACAGGGCGACTATAAATCAAAATGTTTCAGCAAGTCAAAATGTTTCAGTCATGTACTTAACGAAGAGTAACTATATGTGAGAATAGGGCGACTATAATTCAAAATGTTTCAGTCAAGTACTGAACGAAAAGCAACTATATGTGAGAATAGGGCGACTATAAATCAAAATGTTTCAGCAAGTCAAAATGTTTCAGTCCAGTACTTAACGAAGAGTAACTATATGTGAGAATAGGGCGACTATAAATCAAAATGTTTCAGTCAAGTACTTAACGAAGAGTAACTATATGTGAGAATAGGGCGATTATAAATCAAAATGTTTCAGTCAAGTACTTAATGAGGAGCAACTATATGTGAGAATAGGGCGACTATAAATCAAAATGTTTCAGCAAGTCAAAATGTTTCAGTCAAGTACTTAACGAAGAGTAACTATATGTGAGAATAGGGCGACTATAAATCAAAATGTTTCAGCAAGTCAAGATGTTTCAGTCAAGTACTTAACGAAGAGTAACTATATGTGAGAATAGGGCGACTATAAATCAAAATGTTTCAGTCAAGTACTTAACGAAGAGTAACTATATGTGAGAATAGGGCGACTATAAATCAAAATGTTTCAGTCAAGTACTTAACGAAGAGTAATTATATGTGAGGATAGAGCGACTATAAATCAAAATGTTACAGCAAGTCAAAATGTTTCAGTCAAGTACTTAACGAAGAGTAACTATATGTGAGAATAGGGCGAATATAAATCAAAATGTTTCAGCAAGTCCAAATGTTTCAGTCAAGTACTTAACGAAGAGTAACTATATGTGAGAATAGGGCGACTATAAATCAAAATGTTTCAGTCAAGTACTTAACGAAGAGTAACTATATGTGAGAATAGGGCGACTATAATTCAAAATGTTTCAGTCAAGTACTGAACGAAGAGCAACTATATGTGAAAATAGGGCGACTATAAATCAAAATGTTTCAGCAAGTCAAAATGTTTCAGTCAAGTACTTAACGAAGAGTAACTATATGTGAGAATAGGGCGACTATAAATCAAAATGTTTCAGTCAAGTACTTAACGAAGAGTAACTACATGTGAGAATAGGGCGATTATAAATCAAAATGTTTCAGTCAAGTACTTAATGAAGATGAACTATATGTGGGAATAGGGTGACTATAAATCAAAATGTTTCAGCAAGTCAAATTGTTTCAGTCAAGTACTTAACGAAGAGTAACTATATGTGAGAATAGGGCGACTATAAATCAAAATGTTTCAGCAAGTCAAAATGTTTCAGTCAAGTACTTAACGAAGAGTAACTATATGTGAGAATAGGGCGACTATAAATCAAAATGTTTCAGTCAAGTACTTAACGAAGAGTAACTACATGTGAGAATAGGGCGAATATAAATCAAAATGTTTCAGTCAAGTACTTAATGAAGATCAACTATATGTGAGAATAGGGCGACTATAAATCAAAATGTTTCAGCAAGTCAAAATGTTTCAGTCAAGTACTTAACGAAGAGTAACTATATGTGAGAATAGGGCGACTATAATTCAAAATGTTTCAGCAAGTCAAAATGTCTCAGTCATGTACTTAACGAAGATTAACTATATGTGAGAATAGGGCGACTATAATTCATAATGTTTCAGTCAAGTACTGAACGAAGAGCAACTATATGTGAGAATAGGGCGACTATATATCAAAATGTTTCAGTCAAGTACTTAACGGAGAGTAACTATATGTGAGAATAGGGCGACTATAAATCAAAATGTTTCAGTCAAGTACTTAACGAAGAGTAACTATATGTGAGAATAGGGCGACTATAATTCAAAATGTTTCAGTCAAGTACCGAACAAAGAGCAACTATATGTGAGAATAGGGCGACTATAAATCAAAATGTTTCAGCAAGTCAAAATATTTCAGTCAAGTACATAACGAAGAGTAACTATATGTGAGAATTGGGCGACTATAAATCAAAATGTTTCAGCAAGTCAAAATGTTTCAGTCAAGTACTGAACGAAGAGCAACTATATGTGAGAATAGGGCGACTATAAATCAAAATGTTTCAGCAAGTCAAAATGTTTCAGTCAAATACTTAACGAAGAGTAACTATATGTGAGAATAGGGCGACTATAAATCAAAATGTTTCAGTCAAGTACTTAACGAAGAGTAACTATATGTGAGGATAGGGCGACTATAAATCAAAATGTTTCAGTCAAGTACTTAACGAAGAGTAACTATATGTGAGAATAGGGCGACTATAAATCAAAATGTTTCAGTCAAGTACTTAACGAAGAGTAACTATATGTGAGAATAGGGCGACTATAAATCAAAATGTTTCAGTCAAGTACTTAACGAAGAGTAACTATATGTGAAAATAGGGCGACTATAAATCAAAATGTTTCAGTCAAGTACTTAACGAAGAGTAACTATATGTGAGGATAGGGCGACTATAAATCAAAATGTTTCAGTCAACTACTTAACGAAGAGTAACTATATGTGAGAATAGGGCGACTATAAATCAAAATGTTTCAGTCAAGTACTTAACGAGGAGTAACTATATGTGAGAATAGGGCGACTATAAATCAAAATGTTTCAGTCAAGTACTTAACGAAGAGTAACTATATGTGAGAATAGGGCGACTATAAATCAAAATGTTTCAGTCAAGTACTTAACGAAGAGCAAATATATGTGAGAATAGGGCGACTATAAATCAAAATGTTTCAGTCAAGTACTTAACGAAGAGCAACTATATGTGAGAATAGGGCGACTATAAATCAAAATGTTTCGGTCAAGTACTTAACGAAGAGCAACTATATGTGAGAATAGGGCGACTATAAATCAAAATGTTTCGGTCAAGTACTTAACGAAGAGCAACTATATGTGAGAATAGGGCGACTATAAATCAAAATGTTTCAATCAAGTACTTAACGAAGAGTAACTATATGTGAGAATAGGGCGACTATAAATCAAATGTTTCGGTCAAGTACTTAACGAAGAGTAACTATATGTGAGAATAGGGCGACTATAAATCAAAATGTTTCGGTCAAGTACTTAACGAAGAGTAACTATATGTGAGAATAGGGCGACTATAAATCAAAATGTTTCGGTCAAGTACTTAACGAAGAGTAACTATATGTGAGAATAGGGCGACTATAAATCAAAATGTTTCAGTCAAGTACTTAACGAAGAGTAACTATATGTGAGAATAGGGCGACTATAAATCAAAATGTTTCGGTCAAGTACTTAACGAAGAGTAACTATATGTGAGAATAGGGCGACTATAAATCAAAATGTTTCGGTCAAGTACTTAACGAAGAGTAACTATATGTGAGAATAGGGCGACTATAAATCAAAATGTTTCGGTCAAGTACTTAACGAAGAGTAACTATATGTGAGAATAGGGCGACTATAAATCAAAATGTTTCGGTCAAGTACTTAACGAAGAGTAACTATATGTGAGAATAGGGCGACTATAAATCAAAATGTTTCAGTCAAGTATTTAACGAAGAGCAACTATATGTGAGAATAGGGCGACTATAAATCAAAATGTTTCATTCAAGTACTTAACGAAGAGTAACTATATGTGAGAATAGGGCGACTATAAATCAAAATGTTTCAGTCAAGTACTTAATGAAGAGTAACTATATGTGAGAATAGGGCGACTATAAATTAAAATGTTTCAGTCAAGTACTTAACGAAGAGCAACTATATGTGAGAATAGGGCGACTATAAATCAAAATGTTTCAGTCAAGTACTTAACGAAGAGTAACTATATGTGATTATGTAGAGAAGATTAGTGTGAATCAAATAATACGATTGGAAATTCTTATTGAAAACCTTGTTGATTTAAATAAATTATACAGAGACTTAGATCTGCTGAAATGAGATACCTTCGGAGGACTGCAGGATACACACTACTAGATCACAAAAAAAAAATGAAGACATCTTAGAAGAATTACACATGGAACCTTTAGAAAACAAAATTTCTGATTATAAGTCAAGATGGATGCAACATGTTCATCGAGTGGAAGATCACAGAATACCCAAACAAATGTTAAGATATCAACCTGCAGGAAGAAGAAGACCAGGACGTCCACTCAAAAGACTTTTGGAAGGTTTTTCTCTTGAGGCCGAAACAGGTCAACAAATGGCCTAAATTCGTGATTGTACTATGATGATGATGATACTTGATTTAAATGTTACAGCAGATAATATTGATTCGAACATTCTTATTTTGTTGCTTTTTTTAATTTCTGAAAAAAAAGGATTAATTCAGATATTGTAAAAATAGAAAATAAAAAAAACTATATCAATGTTGGCTTTGTACTAATAAGGAGGAAGGTAAAGAAATATACAAGGAAAAGAAAAATACACTACCAACATAAATACATTATCAGGAAAACGGCTTGGAATACTAGTCATGAGACTAATATTCGGATGATACCGTTAAGTCTGTAGTCGGAATATTATAAAACACTATTAAATGAAAATAGAGACGATTTTAAAAATAATAATTTGATCCATAGTGATTTAGAATTGGTATTGTTTATAGAAGGAATAAAAAAATACATAAACGTAGGGAAAAACGAAAAAGGAATTAGACCAGGCAGGACTAACTTGGTAATATCAAAATATGGAGGATATAAACTTCTAACACTGCTCACAAAATTTTCAATAACATTATTCAAGGACAAAAAATACCAAACGAAATGAAATTGGATTATATAAGTTCCATATATAAGAAGGATGGTCACAATTTATATTCTAATTAGAGAGGGATATCCTTTGAAGATATTTACAATAATTATTAAGACACAGTTAGAAAAATAACATTTTAATTTGGAAGAACAATGCGGGTTTACTGCTGGACGATTTTGTACCGATCACATTTTGATAGGGAACCTCGAGTAATGTGGACCCTTCTATTTTAGTGGACCCTGTTAATATCTTCTTAAATTTGTGCTGCTCTCGAACAGAAAATATTTTAACTTCTTCCCCTCATCAACTTCGACACGTTCAAGACCAGTTTCTTTTATTCTTTGTGAGAAGAAGGGTTTATTTGTGATATTTATGAAAATGACCACTTTAAAAGTTTTTCAAGCTAAGAATCAATTCTTAATTTCTGCTATTGAATATTACAAATGTTGAAAAAACTCCTAAATATATAATATTATGTAGATGTTGTTTAATATACTGACGGTTTTGGTTTAATATTATATGGCATGGTGGCTGTATAAAATAATTAAACATAACAAAGGCATTCAGTCAATGTGGACCCTCCACGAGGACCTGGTTACACTTTACACAAATACATATATTTTATCAATGAGGATGCCACCTGTAAAAATCATTCATTATTTAATATCCTTTAATTTTACTAAACGCAAAGGCCGTACCTTTCTGCAGTTGAATGACGTGTGAATGTTATAATTAACAATAATTTTTCTAAACATTAAATAAATATCGACGCTTTTGAATTATGATCAGTGATAAATATTATCAAATTAATCTGTGCCTGTCTGTATAAATTAATAGAGTAAATAAACTTAAAAATAGACTAAAAGCTAAGGTTGATTCTGGGGTCCACTTTATCCTAATATGGAAGTTAAAGCGGACCTATCTTGTAATGTAAAGAGTTCATAAATTATGAAGATGTTCTCATATTTGTATAAAATAACAAGGCTATTTCATAGTTACAACACTAATGATAATTACTGTAATTAAACAAAATTCAAATCCCTTAATTAAAAGAAGAAGAAAAACAATTTCAAAACTGGTTTCTAAATTACTCGAAGTTATTCTGCACCGAGATATTTGTTGAAAAAATGCCAGAAAAGAGCACAATATATTATATCAGGATTTGAATCCGGGACCTCCTGAATAAGAAAGTCTCTCTAACGTCTGAGCCAACTCAAACTTTTCACACTTATTACCAGTTGAGATTCTTGCGAGACTTGAAGTGGATCACGTCTAATAGAATTGCTTTATGTCACCAGTCAAAATTATTTTAGTGTGACACCGATAAGCCACTAGGCATTCAAATTTCAGTGTAGTTTTGAGTTATGATGAAAGGGAGACCAAAGTCTGTAGCAAATTGAATGTTTATTATAACTGAGAAGCCAGATGGAGGGGAGATGAAATATGAGGCACTCTCTAGGGGATGGACTTCATTCTGACTTTATTACATGTACTTCCCTTGTTCTCTAAAGTTTTCTTTTTATCAAATTTTAAGCGATTCACACCTCGATACAACTAGCGAAATACGAGTAAATATGCACTGCACGACATACAGTATATGGTACCTGGTGATAACGTTTGGGTTTATATTCTGGGTGCTCGAGTTCAAATCCCGATGCCAATCAACCCGATTGTACTATCTGTGGTTGTTTTCAGTAACCAAGAAAAACGTAGTAATGGGATTTCATTCCTATGATTCAGGTGGGCTCAAAGAATTTGTTTATTCTGTAGTTAGGTGATCTGGAGGAATTTTTATTCGTACTCAGTGTGATCGTTGCGATTTTGTTCGTACTTGACCAAGAGGCAAGAGCGCGTAGTAAATTAAGGTAAATGCTACAAGCCCGAAGATTGTGGGTTCGAGTGACGATGAAGTAAGGGTTTTTAATTAAATTATTTTCAGTCTGATCATCTTACCTCAATATTAATGTTGATTTGTTCTTGGACATGTTTCAAAACAATTCTGTCTGGACGATAAAACAGAATTGTTTTGAAACATGTCCAAGAACAAATCAATATTAATATTGAGGTAAGAGGATCAGACTGAAAATAATTTAATTAAAAGAACCTCAAAATATCACTTCCTAAAATTAAATATTAAGGGTTTTTAAGTTGAGTTAAATCTTCTGACGACATTATGGGCGACTCAGACTTTAACGGAAATGAGTGCCAGACGTATGTCTGCGGGTATGGGCTGTACCCAACTGAGCTCATGTGTCAATTGTTGAGAAAGGTGTGAGCCTTAATCTCTTACTACCCAAGAGTCTCTTAAGGCCTACAATGAAATCATTTTACTCACAAAAATGTTAAAATATTAATATAAGTCCTGGTACCAAATGATATGCCGAAGATGGAACATGTTTTTAAAGGCCTACGTGGTTTTAACTAATTGACGAAGTTTTTTTTTAAACAGAAATCCATTTTAGTTGAGGACGATTGATATATCAAGTACTTATTTTAATATTTTAACATTTTATCACATAACCTCAACTGTGATTTAAAATTAATTTAGAAGTATTGATTTTACTGACGTGGGCTCCAGGATATTTTTTCCGCACTTACGTTCGAAGAATTTTTGTCTGCACTCACGTTGGCTCAAGGAATATTTTGTCCGCACTCACGTAGGATCGAAAAATCTTAGTCGGAACTCAGGTGGGTAGGAAACAATTATTCTTCGCACCCAGGCAGACACGTGAAATTTTTCTCCATATTCAGGTAGACCGAGAAATGTATGTCTATACTCAAATGAGCTCAGGGAATTTTTCTCCTCCCTCAGATGGACTCGTGAAATTTTTCTCCTCACTCAGGCGGGCTCGGATAATTTTTCTCCAGACTCTGGTAGGCACCAGGAATTTTTATCCCTATTCAGGTAGACTGGAGGAATCTTTTAATCCGGATTCAGGATTCAGGAATTTTTATCCTCGCTCAGAAGTATTCGAGGGATTTTTCACCATATTCTTGTATATTCAAAGAACTTCTCTTCTAACACATGAAGGATTCAGGAAGATTTTTTCACACTGGAGTGGGTTTGATGGGATTTTTTATATACTCAGGTAGGTTCGAGGAAGTTTTTTTCCTCACTCAACAAGTTAAAGAACTTTTTTTATCCGCACTCAGCGGGACGAAAATTTTTTATCCACGTTCAGGATACCTCGAGAAATGTTTTCTTTATATTCAGGTGGGTTCGAGGCAACTTTTTTGTGTACTTAGATAGACTCGAGATTTTTTCTTTATATTCAGGCGGGTTCATGGAAACTTTTTTATACTTAGATAGGCTCGAGAATTTTTTCTTTATATTCAGGTGGGTTCGAGGCAACTTTTTTCTGTACTTAGATAGGCTCGACAAATTTCTCTCTGTATTCAGGTAAGCTCCAGCCCACGATTAGAATCAACGTGTAAATACTCTTCTACATAGAGTGATAATCTGGGAAAGAATAATTTAACAATATAAGCTTGTTGAAATGGACGAAGAAGAGGGGATTTCATTGCCTGTTTTAAAGCGGCGCGGCGGGGTGATTTCATAAACGTCAGATGCAGGAGCGCTGCGAGATAAAGGTTGTACCATTATTGTTATGATGATGGTCATTCAGGAGGGCGGGGGATACCATCCCTATTGTCTTTGATGGATAGCGGCCGTTTCCCGTCGCTGGACCAAGCAAATGTTAAGAACATCGTAAGATGGGTTCAATCCAATCAAAACATTATGCACTTACGCTAGAAACTTATCATAAGTAATGCCACGAGTGATTTCCAATTTATCTAGAGAATTTGGAAATCAAGAGTGGTATTTGTTAGGACTATTTAACGAATAAAATAAAGCTGTACTCACAAATCATTATTTAAATATAGTTATTTTAAAATATGTATATATTTAATGTAAACGGCGATGTTTGAAAACAAATGAGAAACGATAGGTACGCTTCTACTGCTTCATTTGTTTATCACTGCAACCAGATCATACTACTTATTGCCAAAGGAACGCAATATTGTAAGGAGGAGCTTTCTTTAATATGGTAATTATAACACTGATAAATATTTGGTGAAACACGACTCTGATTGGTTGTAAAACAGAAATCATTGAAACGTGATTGGTCATTGACTCCCATTTGGGGCATGAGTTAAATAGTCAGTATAATCTACTACACTGGAAACAAACAAGCCTCATTGTCTTGTGGACAGAAATTCTGACTATAGTTCGTGAGGTCCCGGATTCGATTCCCACTCAGATCACAGAATTTTTTTTCCTTGAAATGATTTATTCATGTGTTCGCCCCCATGGTCCGACATTTAGCTTCAGTTTAGCTTTAAGGACTCTCCTGGTGCTTCGTTATCTTTTATCAACCATCATATTATCGAGGTAGTCGGCCGCGATGGTCTAGTGGTTAGGTTGCATCTAAACCCTAGGGTCGCTTGTTCAAACACGGCCCGGGTCGAGGGATTTTTAAGATAAAACAATTCAAGGGGCAAGTCTTCCGGGAGAGAATTTAAATCGTGGGTCTCTCCCGGAAGACTTGCATCGCGATGTTCTAACTACATGTCACTAGCTGCCATTTAGGGAAATATGCATAACTAAATTAGTCTGGTTAAGAAACGTTCCACTAAGGGAGCACCATGTCACCAACGGGACGTACGGGGATCGATCGATCAATCAATCAATCATATTTTCGGGATAACCTAAATCGACCTTTCAGGTGCCCTGCCCTAGAAAGAAGGTTACAATTGCAATAGAGGAAAGAATACCTAAAATATCGTAAGACAACTATTGGCATTTAACAAAAAAAATATTCTAACAAAAATGTGTGATTAGAGTGTATGTTATGTCCTATTATATAAATCTAAATACAGTTCTCATTTTTATATAAAAACTTTGATAAACGGTAATCGCTAACATTTATTATTATAAAAATAGCGTAGCGAATTACTTAGTGCATGGACAACATGTGTGAATAACTTATAGTTTTCATTCTCCGAGAGCTGAGATTTGAAACCAAGATCTTCAGCTTACGCGGTAGTGCTCTACCACTGAACTGTTTGGGCACAGCTCAAGGACCAAGTCAAAATATCTTCCTCATTAAACCCGGAGTCTGTCGTAAGTAGCGAATTCCTATTCACAAATTTTCAAAGTGTAAATTATACTTCAAATGCGCGAAATCATTAAGTGGGGTTCTGCTGCCATTACGAACTAACATGGTAATTAATTTTTTCAGACTAGTCTCTGGTGGCTGTCGCGCCATGGATTTTGGAGTTATACTTAAAATGAGCGAAACGATTTTGATGGAGTTTTGTGTGCTATGACCGGTAATTACGAAGTTGCTATGGAAATTGAAGCTTCCAGACTAGTCATGTGTCGGCTATAATTAATATAATTAAATACTGCGATGGGCAGGACATGTAGCACGAATGGGGAATGAAAGACGTGCATAGAAGATTCTTATAGGAAAACAGAGGGAAAACGCCCAGTTAGTAGACCAAGAATGAGGTGGGAGAATAACATTAACAATGATTTGAGGGAAATATATTATACAGGGAATGATCGGAAAACATTAGCTCAGGATATGGATGTATGAAGAGCTTATGTCCGCACGGCCATCAACATACGGGTTCGATAGTGCCAGTGAGTGGGTGAAAGAGGAGGCCCATCTCCGGAATCAAACCCAAATTTAAAAATAGGTGTGGTAGAGGTCATGAACATAAAACTACCTCAGGTGCAAAATCTTCTCTCTAGTTATATTTATAACCTAATTTAATATACGTTATTTTTCTGTACAAATATAGGCCCCTACATATTTTTTTCTAATGCCACCAGATTGTTTTTTATGATATTTCTGGCTTTCTCCCCTGGTATTGGCAGAACTGTAATCCGTTTCTTAGGTTGGGGCACCTGGAAAGCGGAGTTACGTTACCCCGATGATATGAAGGGTGATAAATGATAATGAAGCGCCAGGAGAGTTCTTAACCTAAATTTCAGACCACGGGCAACCACAGGAATAATTCCCTTTAAGGAAACAATTCCTATGGTTTGACCGGGAATCGAACCCGGGACCTGATGAACAGTAGTCAGGAATGCTGACCACTAGCCCTTGAGACCGGTCGATCTATACACATAGGCCTATAAAATTATAAAGTTAATATCTGTGAAATATCGTATTTCTCATCTCTCTTAACATAATTTGTTTAAAAGTGTAAGTCTTTTTGAACTAAATCCACCAACACCAGAAGGTTATTATTATTACTTCTTGAACAGTAGCATTTATGTATTATTGTAATTTATAATTTGTATATTTGTGTTGATTTTTTGAAAGACAAGGCTGACGCTCGTTTCACATTGGACGGTTTTGGACGTAGGCCTACAGCAAAAAATCGTATGTCCACCTACTCTAGTTGTAATGTTATTTATGAACTATTTAGTACACAATTTTGTTGACTGAACTTAATGCGAAAGTAGTAGAAAAGTTATTTTTGTCGTTCATCAGATATTCAAACAGCGTGTAAAATGTTCTGCAATGTAAGAATACACAATTTAGAAATTGTATAGGCCCTACATACAATTCACAAGCCATCTGTAACGTTAAGTAATGAAACATGTATAAAGTTATTTAATTTTGTAAGCGCTAATAACGCCCTCCATGGTATCTTTACTTTGTCGTGGTGGAGTGGCTTGCGTGCTTAAATGACCCTGAGAGCTATGCCGGCGGTAGCATTGCTGCCGATAGGGTTACCCATGCCGGACTGGTCGAAGGTGATAAGCCAGACGAAAAAAAGTACCTTGGTCGAAAGAGTGACAATCTTTCACCGTAAAAATACAACCGTCAAGAAATGCGGACATGGGTTCAAATGGGGTAAGAAGTATATTATACAGGGAATGATTGGAAAGCATTAAATCAGGATAGGGATGTATGGAGAGCTAATGTCCGTGTGGCCGTGAACCTACGGGTTCGATACTGCCAGTGAGTAAGTAAGTAAACGCTAATAACACTATTTGTATTAATGTTTGCGATAATTATCTTTCATATCTACTGAAACAATTTCATTCACTACAAATGCAGCTATTGTAATTTTATATGCAAACTTATAGAAAACAATGCATCAAAAGAGCTAAAAAAGAAATTATATTAAAACATTTTAAGTGACGTCGAAAGTGATGATTTCGTCCGAAAACCAAATTTAACACTTCATTATTTAAGCGCATACACTTTTACGAATCAATAATCGAAAAATGAGACCAGCAGATATGTCGTTCATAAATTCTATCTCATTTCGTTACAATTAAAAAATATAAAAAAGTAAAGTGATCCCACAACAGGTCCGGAGGCCCTTCGGGTAGTAGGAGGTTAAGGCTCCCACTTTTTCTAGACAATCGGCACTTTATGTCAGCCGGGTTGTCAGCCCTGCGTGACGGCCGCCTTTACACCCAGAACAAGCGTCTGGTACTCATTTCAGTTAGAGGCTGAGTCGACCCCAGGGCCAGAGTGCCGGCAGAGGGTTTGGGTCAGTTTAAAAATCCTGACCCCAACGGGACTTGAACCCTCGACCCTCCGGCTTGTAGCTCAGTGCCTTAACCACCACGCTACGATATAAAAATCTAAAAAATTACCAAATTACGACATTGTGTAAAAATATTGTTATATAAAAAATAACGTAGAATTAGTTTCTTGATGTCCATTCTAAAAAAATATAACAGTGCCATATAATAGGCCAATATAAAATGTAATGTCAATAAATTGAACACGATTTCAATTAATGTAATCAGTATTTTATTGGTCAATTAAAGATTACGAACAAAGTGCAATACATTTGATAATTTGATAATAAAGAAGAGGAAAATAAATTGGATCGGAATGGACAACGGAAAGAAGGTGAGACACAGAAAAAAAGACATCTGATGAAAGACAATATTAAATATGGTTTGTATACGGATACAAAAAGGAAGGCTGAGTTAAGGAAAGAGTGGAGAATGCTGAGATTGCAGTGAAAGACCTGCTCTTGGGCAGGTATGTACTAATCTACCTACCAAAGAGCTTCGTAACTAGAGGAAATTTTTTTTTATTACTGGCCGTCAGAAAAGTAGTGAAGGTATTGTGTTTGTGATATGTCAAACATTATGGGGACGTTTTAATTTTTTTTCTTTCCTGTTTATTTTATACTATTCTGTCTTTTTCTGCCTATTTTCTGATTATTTTATTTTATTTTTTCATTTATCCTAATACAAATAAGGATAGATTTTTCAGTAACAGTTTCTTTCAACACAGTTGTTGTAAAGAATTGAAAGGTTACTGCTAAAATGGATCATAGTCCATATTTATTTTTAAGACGAGTTTGTAAAGCTATATATAAAAATGAGTTGACTTCACTTTATATGTAATACAGGGTGTTTCAGAATAAGTATTACAGACTACTAGAGGTCGTAGAGGGGACTTAGTAGATAAAGTTTCGATCAACCCATGTCCGGAAACATACCATTTCGATTTAAAATAGGTTTGAAGACCAAAACATAATGGGCTGATATCGTGTGTCTTCAGTTTCAGAATAAGTATTACAGACTTATAGGGGTTGTACCACAAGTATGATTCAACGTGGCGACCCTGTTCGTTGTACAAAGTGTACCTGAGACGCATGTTTTCATACACACGGCGCACAAGACCCGGTGTATGCTCAATCATTTCTGCTGCCACCAGAATTGGTGCAAGAAGATCTTCCTCCAATTCGACAGCTGTAGCACAACCCCAAAAAGTCTGTAATACTTATTCTGAAACACAAGACACACTATATTAGCCCATTCTTCAAACATATTTTACATCGAAATGTATGTTTCTGGACATGGGTTCCTTATCTAAACTTTATCTACTAAGTCCCCTCTACACCCATACAAGTCTGTAATACTTATTCTGAAACATCCTGTATAATTAGATTATTTTTGCATTGTGTTTCATTATTAATATTAAACATCCTTGAATATTACATTATAGATTTACAACCTGAAAAGTTTTATTAATTTTAACCATCTTTGAATATTAACCTGAATCTGTTAAATACTGAAAAATCGTCATAATGTGACTCCTATCGGTTTTTATCCGTCACCGTTCAATTATTGTTTGCAGCTTATTTCATTCTATAAGTAAAGTGTGTTCAAGTTTTGGCTGATGGGCGAAAATGTTCATTGCGATACCGATTTAAAACGAAATCGAGAAATTTACATTAACTGACAAACGACATAATAACAGGGTTGATAATTTGAAGAAACTCCTGCAGTTACTTGTAACACATGATAATCAGCATTTAAAGGAGTCTAGTATTTTTGTAACTTTTCTTTACAAATTATACTGTTGTTTAAATATAAATGCCTTTCTAACTCCCTGTATTAAATCTTTTAATTATTTTTGCGTGGTTTTTTCTACTTTTTTATATCTGAACATTCGATCTGTTCTTGTAACATAAATAATTTATTCCAACACTGATGTGTGCTTCAATAAGAAAAACAAGTGAGGGATGCAGACTGTACAGTGGCTGTGAGGAGGTAAATCTTGTCAACTTATTACGCAAACACTACTGACCCATCATCACATTTTAACCCTCAACTTATACCGAGTCACGGCGCAGCTTACAAAAGATAACCAACCCCTTTCTGCCCCCTACATTTTTATAGCAGTGTTTAAAGAGTCAGCGAGATTTTGGTCTCTCTTAAACTATTTCCTAACCGTTCTAAATAAGTTCAAATATTTACCCTAGCCAGGTAATGGCCATCCAGACACCTTGGTGCACACGAGATTACAAGCCCATATAAACATTTCTTGCTGTACGTAAACAGCACTTTAACTGCTTTACTGCTATTACTTGCATCTCTTATCCCGTCACAATCTGCAGCCAACATATCAACACAAAAAACCTCTTATGCTTTACAATATTGAGAATTAGCTCTTTTAAACGCGCATGTTAGAACCTGCGATGTGTGTTGTGATGGTCTCCAATTTATGTTGGTAGGACTCTTGTTGTCCCAACTCCTCTAAAAACATTAAACTTAAAATATTTAAAAACATTCTTATTCTTCCAGTTATATTATATGGATATGAAACATGGACTCTTACTTTAAGGGAGGAGAAAAGATTATGAGTATTTGAGAATAAGGAAGCATGTTTGACTAAAGAGAGATGAACAGAGAGGCGAGTGGAGAAGACAGTATTACAGTGAGTTACATGAACTTTATGGGAAACCTGATATATAGGTCGCGCAAGGGATTTTGAAGAATGTCCTTGGCCGTAAATCCAATGGGAGAGCCTATCAAGACTGCTGAGCTGTGAATTCCCTGTCTGCCACGTGTAAAAACAAAACAGTTGCTCTACAAAAACATGTACAGTCCATAGAGAATTATAGTGACGCGGATGTGTTGATTTTAGATTTTAAACCGTAGACTTTAATTATAATATTTTGAACACTTGCTGCCTCAAGTCTTACAATTATAGTGCAATGTGAATGTCGGATCCCCCAGCCATTATAGCTGGTCTTCTCAACCTGGAGCCGCTACTTATTGTAGCTACCCAAATGCCTCACGATGCTGGGTGGGCATCGGTCCCATACTGGCAGAAATTCCTTGAGAACATTTCTTCTCCCGTGGATACCCATGCCAGCGCAAGTCCTTTAGCTCTGCGCCAAGACATCTTGCCTTAATCACATGGCTACGGCGCGGGAAGACTATAAATTCTTTAAATTAAAGTGGCATTTAGTGGTTATTTAAAACATTAAGAGTGTGATATAAACCAAATACAGCGCGTGTGTGTATATATATATATATATATATATATATATATATATAGAATATACTTCCTCACGGCACTATCGAACCCGTAGGTTCATGGCCGCGCGGACATAAGCTCTCCATACATCCCTATCCTGAGCTAATGTTTTCCAATCATTCCCCGCATAAAATATCTCCCACAAATCATAGTTAATGTTATTCTCCCACCTCATTCTTGGTCTACCAACTGGGCGTTTTCCCTCTGGTTTTCCTACAAGAAGCTTCCATGCACGTCTTTCATTCCCATTCGTGCCACATGTCCTGCCCATCGCAGTCTACGATAAAGATTATCTATATTATTTAATGTTTGTAGTGAGATTTTAAAAATATTTAGCAGTGACTGTATTTGATATTCGCTAGCGAGGGAGTTAGCAATGACGTGTAGCCATACTTCCTATTGGCTGAGACCTACATCTGGTTAGTACAGGACTCGCATCTAAGCTCTCATTACAAATTTCATTCGTCAGGAATCATTGGTAGGGTTATAATAATAAGACTGCAATAAGTAGGGTATGTGGTACAAATGGAGGATGAAATAGGGACATGAAAACTCCTTGTAGGAAAACCAGAGAGAAAGCGTCCAATAGGCAGGCAGGAATGAGATAGGAAATAACGTTAACCATGATTTGATGCTCTTCCTAGAAGGGCAGGAAATATACAAAGTAGGCACATAATCCATCCACAGTAATTCTGCCCGAGGGCAGGTCCTTCACTGTAATCATAGCACTTTCATGCTATGCTTGCAGCTTTACCAGGGAATTGTAGGTGTGGTAGCTTCCCGTTACTTTCCACACCGGTGGAGGATGATGATGATGATGATGATGATGATAATGATAGGAATGATGATGATGGCCATATGATTTCAGGGACCGTTTAGGCCTTAAAGTTTTCCTGACATTTGTCTTACAGGTGAGGAAAAACCCCCATAAAAACCTCACCCAGAAAAACTGCCCCGACCGAGGATCGAACCCGGGCCCGCTGCGTGACAAGGCAGCACGCTACCTCGAGACCACAGCGGTGGTCTAGGCATATAAAAGTCATTGAAATTAGCCAAATTTTCAAATCACTAGTTAATTAAATACCCACATAAAACAAAGTTTTAACCCTAATTTTTTTCCCGAACTTTATTTTTACATGTAAAAAGGTTTCACGTGCCAGTAACAACATTTTTTCATGTAAAATTCAGATTGAGGAAAAAAAAATGAGGGTTAAAACCTTATTCTGTGCGGTTTTTCAATTATGAAGGAACTGTATATTCTATTGCATTCTCTTGTATTTTATACACCCCAATTGCATAAATGTACAATAAGATACCGGTAGCACATAATTTATTACGTTCATATTCAAGTACAGTAGCTTCGTATCAAACTGGTTCAACTAAACCATCGTTTTCCCAACCTGTGGTTCGCGAACCCCCAGGGGATTCCCAAAATATTTCAAGGGGTTCGCCAAAACTTTTCCGTAAAGGCGGGTTTCGAGGTTAGGTCTATTATTATTTCCTTAATTTCTGCGGCATTATAATAATATAATAATTATTATAATTTTCATTATTATTATTATTATTATTACTACTACTACTACTATCTTAAAATTAAATTCGCCCTATAATGTCCCTTGTTACATAATTATGTAGGCTATACCCCTATTTGTGCGAAAAGTCGTTTTCTTCACATGCCTATTTAATAGATAATTACAGAAAGTGATTTGATACTTTATTTAACTTCTGTGGTTCCTGACTTCAAAGCTCTGTGCCATGAAATGCAGGTGCAACCTTCTCACTGAATTCCAAGGATGAGGTGAGAAAATACAATGAGATACTTGTTTTTATTATTGCAACTAGGGCTACATGTTGTGTAACTTTTAAGCCTTAACTGGGGTAACTTTAGGTTTTAACGTTAAGGGTTAAGCTAATTTAAGGTTATTAAACCTTTTCTTGAAATTAAATTTTATTCATGTCTACTGTCGTGGAAGCTTCTTGTATGAAAACCAGAGGGAAAACACCCAGTTGGTAGACCAAGAATGAGGTGGGAGAATAACATTATCCAAGATTTGAGGGAAGTAAATTATACGGGATGATTAGAAAACATTAGCTCAGGATAGGGATGTATGAAGAGCTTATGTTCGCGCGTGTTCGATAGAGCCAGTGAGTTTGTTAGTTAGTTAGCATGTCTACTATGTGTATATTTAACTGTCAATGGTTCACCCAATTCAGATCGTTGTGGAAGGGATTCGCGAGTCGAAAAAGGTTGGAAACCGCTGAACTAAACAATAATGTTTGAGCTCATAGGAAATGCCAAAAGACAGGAAAACTTCATTAGTTATACGCATACATAAGAATGGGGTAAAAAATGTATGTTCCAATTTTAGAGGAATCACGATGTTGGTAATAGCTTCAAAAATATATGCATCGATTCTGAAACGAAAATTAAGCAAAATAAAAGAAGGAATAATTGGAGAAAAACAATGTGGATTCCGGAAAGGTCGTTCATGTATAGTTGCAATATTTGTACCGACACAGTTAATAGAGAAAAGGAAGGAATCTATCTGCCCGCTTTATATGCTGTTTTTAGACTTTGAGAAAGCGTATAATCGAGTCCGAAGACACATGTTATGGGAAATCTTAGAAAAGTACAAAGTTCCATATAACTTCCTAAATTCCATAAAGAGTTTATATTGAAACTACACTGATGAATCATGGAAAAAACACGGAATGTTTTGAAATATATCAAGGACTTCGACAAGGATGTGGTTTCTTGCATTATTATTTATTTAGATAACATAATTCAGGAATGTAAATTATTGAAGCCCCTGAAATAAAAATTGATATTAACACAGTAGTAAAAACAATTTAAAATATTTAAATTAAACCTCACAGTGATATTTCCTATAAAAGTTCAAAGTAAACAATAATGTTTGCACGTGACCAGTAAGTGCTGGCGTAAAAGTGAAAATGATTTACAGTTATCTGTTTATAAAGTTCCAGGTGTTTTAATAATGTATAATACAATGTTTATGATAGCATTAATTGGAAAACATATTTTAAGGGTAAAAATGATCATAAACAATACAATAATTTAACATAACTGATTTTATATTTGGCAAAAGTCATATATCTCAGTTTAATCATCAAAAAGATTTAATGTACTGATGATCGTCTTGGTGATAAAATTGTAAAATATACAGTCAATATACCCAAATCACCAATTAATAATTAAAAGAGTCAACCAATTTCAACAGCGAAACTGTCATTTTCAAGACTAAATACTGAGTCAATATTTAGTCTTGAAAATGACAGCTACGCTGTTGAAAATTGTTGACTTTTAATTTATAATTGGTAAATTGGGTATAGTCGGCCGCGGTGGACTAGTGGTTATGCTCCTTGCCTCTGGTCCTGAGGGTCGCGGGTTCAAACCCAGCCGGGGTCAATGGATTTTTTAGGATGGAAAAATCCAAGGAACAAGTCCTCCGGGAGGGACTTGAAGCCGTAGGTCCCGAGTCTGAAGATTTTCAGGCTCGTAAAAGATCCTTAAGCCTGAATGAAAAGACCTCTAAAAGCAAAATTTACCGAATTTTTCCGTCCTAGCACTACCTTGGTTTCCTAGATGTCAGTATGAGGCGGAACGCTGACCACGGACCACTCAAATGGCATCTATATGAAAACAAGTGTAACTAAATTAGTATGGTTTAAATTCTTCCCTGTAAGGGGAGAGTGCCTAAATCTCTGTTCAGGGAAACATGGGCTTACAAGAAGAAATTGGGTATATTGAGACTGTATATTTTACCATCAAAAATATGTTGACAAAATTTTAATAAAGTTCAATAAACTAGATGGCATTTTAAACGAAATTTTGGTAAGCATATGGGGTAAAAATTCAAATAAGTTCCGCAACCTAATCTCATAGCAAGGTATTTTGTATCATGCACCAGCATGATAAAACAAGAATAAATACTTCTCAAATAAGATTCCTGCGATCTTTAAGTGAAATAACATTAAGGAACAAAATACGTAGTGGAATCAAAGTAACATCATGGAAAGTAGAAGACCTTGTACGGGACATATAACAAGTATCAGATTAAATGTAAACAGCATTTTTTGAGAAGTCAGAAGACCGGTTACCGTTGAAAGCCCCACGTTACTAACCACGGGGTAGGAGAGATCTGGGGAGACCCAACAACAGATGGACTGACCAATTTGTGTAGTCGCAGAACAGTCGATTTTTCAACAGCTGTAGAGGGCAGAAGAAGAAGAATATTCAATTAGGAGAAAATAATAATAGGTAGTGGAATTATTGACTTTTTATTTTCGAAAAAATCATATAATAACAGGGGACAGAGGTAGGATATTTTGTCATCTGTACTCATTTCTGTTCCACCTTTAAGAACAAAATAGTAATCGCTAGGGAGCGGATTTTTAGGTTCTGAAAGTTAAGATTGCAACATAGTGCATTGCTAAAATCAATTTAATAAGTATTTATATCCAATCAACTGAGTTTTTTATAATATAACCTACAAATAAATAACAGTTTTAAAAAACTAAAAAAACACGCTTTATTAGAAAACCGAACTAAAAAATTGAAAAATAATTTTAATTTCCAACACGCTTGGGATAAATAATTTTACCATCAAAAGCGTGGGATGCTGTTTACCAATAAATATATTTGATAATAAACAGATATTGGTAAAAGTAAAGTCTCTAAGAAGAAAATGTAAACATCATAAAAAGCACCCCACGCTTTTGATGGTAAAATTATTTATCCCAAGCGTGTTGAAAATTAAACTTATTTTTCAATTTTTTAGTTCGATTTTCTAATAAAGCGTGTTTTTTTAGTTTTTTAAAACTATTATTTATTTTTTATTTTTTAGTTTTAATATTTTACAGAATAAGATAAAAATGTAAATAGCTTTAAATTCGATTCTATTGTAGTATGAGCTGAAAGTAATACTCTTCTAAAAACACCTCCCAGCCGGATTTGAACCAGCGACCTATGGATTACTGAAATTATATACCATTAGAGTTCACCGCTCTACCACCTGAGCTGTTACAACGATTGACTAGAAAGTCGACAAGTCCGCAACCTATTATACCAGTTTTCATTTTTTTGATTTTCTGATGATTCTGGCCAGGATTTTAGAAACAAAATATGAAATTATTGTATTGTCACGGATGCTTTACAAGTACACAAAGTTTCAAGTCGATCCAATGTTTCTAAGTGGGTGAAAATCGTGTTCAAAAATTCCGTTACATAGCTACAAAGATACTTTTTTTATTTTCTGATTCTGGCCATGATTTTAGAAACAAAATATTAAATTATTGTATTGTCACGGGTCCTTTACAAGTATACAAAGTTTCAAGACGATCCAATGATTTTAAGTGGGCGAAAATCGCGTTAAAAGATTCAGTTATATAGATAGATACAGGTCAAGTTAATATAAAGCGTGTAAAAAAACATTTCTCAATACTTTGTGTGGGATCTAGTAATATTACATTTATATTACACATTTTATCTTTAAATTAAAAAGAAATGATATTCTATTTACATTGTTTATTTTTACTTAAAAGTAAGATGTGTAATATAAATGTAATATTACTTAATTCCATACAAAATTATTAAGAAACGTCCTCCCTTACTTTAAGGGAGGAAAGGAGATTACGAGTATTTGAGAATAAAGTTCTTAGGAACATTTTTGGACCAAAGAGAGGTGAACAGACACGTGAAGGGAGAAGACTATATAACAGTGTACTACATGGTCTTTATAGGAAGCCAAATATAATAAGAACAGTTAAGTCTCGTAGACTGCGATGGGCAGGACATGTGGCACGAATGGGAATGAAAGACATGCATGGAAGCTTCTTGTAGGAAAACCAGAGGGAAAACGCCCAGTTGGTAGACCAAAAATGAAGTGGGAGAATAACATTAACTATGATTTGAGGGAAGTAGATTATACAGAGAATGATTGGAAAGCATTAGCTGAGGATAGGGATATATGGAGAACTTATGTCCGCGCGGCCATGAACCTACGGGTTCGATAGTGCCAGTGAGTTAGTTATTTAGTTTTGTAAGCTATATTATAAAAAATCAGTTGGTTGCATATAAAGACTTACTAAATTAATTTTAATACTATACTATGTTGGAATCTTAACTTTTATAATCTAATAATCGTGTCCACCGCTGTGATCTCGGGGTATCGTGCTGCCTTGTCACGCAGCGGGCCCGGGTTCGATCCCCGGTCGGGACAGTTTTTCTGGGTGAGGTTTTTATCGGGGTTATTCGTCACCTGTAAGACAAATGTCAGGAAAACTTTAAGGCCCAAACGGTTCCCGAAATCATATGGCAATCGCAATCAACATCATTCATATTCATCTTAGGTTAAGCTTAGGATTAGGGACTCTCCTGGCGCACCATTATCATCATCATTATCACCCATCATATCATCGGGGCAACGTAACCCCGCCTTCCAGGCGCCCCCAACCTCAGAAGTGGGTTACAAGTACGCCATTCCAGGAGACAAACTTTGGGCATTTGAAAAAAAAAAATCTAAAAATCCGCTCCGTGGTAATCATTGTTTAATGTTGCCCAAAGAGAGGCTTCATCTACCTTCGACTCCATTCTTTAACGTCAGAGAGTCATAAGTAGCAAGTTCCAGTGAACCTTAATTATAATCTTCACTAAAATATTGAGAATTCGCTTTTTAAACGCATAATATATATATTCAAGATAACGTTTACTTTTGAGACACAGTATAGCAGAAGAGTTATTAAGGTATTTAAAATGCATTATTTTTAAGTGTTTAGGTAACATAGCTTAAAAATGAGATTATTTGTGACGGTTGCTGTACATTCACCTAAGCATGAACTGTATCGCGATGCGAATTTCGCAGACTTGCCACGTTCCACATATGACGTGTGAAACAAAGCATGGAAATTGACTTGAAGCTTGCTGGAGTTGCCACGTGACCTGAATTGAATACGAATGTTATTTTCCGTCCATTTGATTGATTTCTTCTTTTGACAATTATTAAAATCACTGAAATAGGTGATACAGACGGTAGCGTTTGAGACTCGTGTTTGCGTGATCCCAGATTCAAACCTAAGTGCGAATAACCCGACTGTATTTTTTTTTCTTATTCATCACCGTTACGTTGTCGACAGAGTTTCTACTTTTGATTCTGTCCGCTGAGTTCGATTCCCAACAGAAGAGTCGATTTTATATCACCTCCCTGAGACTGCACGTGTATTCTGCATTTGTATTTGTATGTTGGAAATGTAAAAAAGCAAAAAGTAAAACAAAGAAAAGAAAATCAGAAAATGAAGGAAAATGTAAAAATCCTCAGTTTTCAGTTATATGCCTGTTGGTCTATACTAAATAAAAAAATGAAAGTTTTATATAACATTTTCGGGAAAAGTAAAACAGAAGACAGTTTATATAAAGTTATGAGTACATTTGAAATATTAACATAATAATCAAGAAGAATCGCATGGCTAGAATAGCCTATTTGAGAAGAATGTAACAACAAATAATGGCTGGAGGATTCTATAAAAAAACTAAAATAGGAATACGATTTTAAAAAAAGAGATACAATCAATAAAAATTACTCGTTAGAAAGTCCACCGCTGTGGTATAGACGTACGGTAACGTATTTATCTCGGGCACATTCTGAGTTCTATTTCCGTCTGGGTCAAGTTTCTTGGAAGAGTTTTTTCTCTGGGTTTGTTCACAAATGTCAGGTAAGTTTAAGGTTAAAATAGTCCAGGAATATTATCTTCCCATCATTTCATATTCATTTTGTTGTAAGACTGGACACGCACGTATCGAAGGACAAATTAAAGAAGGAAAGTGATGTTGGATCAACATTCTGTACACAAACCACAAAACGCAGTAGAAAAGTGTCCATTGGACTTGAATCTGCAAGGCGCAAGGAAGGTTGGAAGACCAAGGATGATTTGGAGAAGGGCAGTTGGAAGTGAATTCGGTGCGATGCATCGCGGCCGCGATGGGTTAAAGTTGGAAACAAGCAAAGATCTTGACAAGAAGTAGAACCAAATAGAAGAGCTCCATTGAGGTCCTGTGCGCCAACTAAAAACAAAAGGATATGATGATCGTATCATGCTCACCTTTCACCTTTCATATATGATTGTATGAGTGAACGGTGTGTCTTCTCTTAAACAATCGTGTTGTCTCGGAAATGGGCTCGGCATCGAGCTGATAACTCATTCGGGAATCCATCCTTGCACTTGTGAAATAAAAAAAATATTTTTTTTTATTTCACAAGTGCAAGGATGGATATATATACATATAGAGTGTAACAGGACCTCACCGACAAAATTATAGGGATGATAGGTCATGCAGAGAGGATAATTTTTTGTGAAGGAATATATAGTCGCAAACGCGTTTTTTATGAGTTATGCGCAGATGAAGGTGTTCACTTGTAAGGATCGGAATTGGATACGAACGATTACACGTATCATTTTATTGAAAAATACATGTTTTTACGATAAGTGTTTAAACAATAAAAGAATCCTGGCATGATTGGCCATGCTGGCCGATCGTTGCTGCGACGATATCAAACATGTAATGAGGCACAGGGTCGATTGTTTGAACACTTATTATAAAAGCATGTCTTTTTCAATAAAATTATACGTGTACAATTATTTGTATTCAATTCCGACCCTTATCTGCGCATAACGCATAAACGACGTGTTTGCGACTATATGTTCCTCCACAAAAAAATGATCCTCTCTCCATGGCCTATCATCCCAATAATTTTGTCGGTGAGGTTCTGTTACACCCTGTATGTATGTGTGTATATATATATATATATATATATATATATATATATATATATATATGATTGAGAATTTAAAATTTTCTTCCAGCAGATCGTGTCCCTGAGAGGTTTTGGAGGCGTGGGGAAGGCAACTACAAAAGGAGGGACTAAGGCAAAGAGAGAAAGAGAGATATAGAGAAATAAAGATAATTGGAAATGAATAGTACAAGACAGAGGTAACTATAGTCTGTCCATAGAATCTGAAGAGGAAGTTGTTCGAAATAGAGGCCCACGGAAGGAAGTGCAGGATTTAGAACAGATCACGTGACATTACTCATTTCGCTCTTGGCTTCAAGCGAGAAAGATGTCTAATCGGAAAGCTGGCGAATTTCTCTACACATTCCACGGAAGGATTATGTATTAAGTTTTTGTCTTTGCACATTTATCGAAAAAATGCAGCGCTGTAGGACGTAGTAGCGAACAATGCCAGAAAAAGTTTAAAAAATGCAGCTTGAGATATAGCCGAGGATGTAATGGAAGAAAATCTCGATATAGTTTGTAATATATGAGTGTTTAGTTTGTGATATGCATTTATAGTCTTTTGTGCTAAAGATAGTCTAATTTCCTTTTCCCGTTAAAATATGATTTAGTCATTGTTTCCTCTGACTTCTTCGAAGGAATTTCAACATAAATTAGTACGCCTATCTTCTGCGGTTAAAATTGGAAAAATACAAATAAAAACAAATCAAGGAGTTAAACAAGGATAACCAATGTCTCGTGCGTTGTTTAGTATATACATTGACGACACCATTAGGCAATGGCAAGAACAATTCCATCCATCCATAGTAATTCTTCCCGAGAGCAGGTCTTTCATTGCAATTTTAACATTTTCATGCCATGCTTTGCAGCTTTACTAGGGCATTATAAGTGTGGTAGCGTCCCGTTCCTTTCCACACCGGTGAAGGATGATGATGATGATGATGATGATAATGATAAGGATGATGATGATGGCCGGATGATTTTCGGTGACCGTTAGGTCCTAAGCTTCCAGACATTTGCCTTACAGGTGAGGAATAATCCCGAAAAAACCTCACCCACGAGTCTGTCCCGACCGGGAATCGAACCCGGGCCTGTTGCGTGACAAGGCAGACCTCGAGAGCACAGCGGTGGACAACAAGAACAATTAAACAACCAGTTTAAAATAAATGACCAAGCCTTGAACACTATACTTTTCGCAGATAAGGTTATCTTTTAGTAATACAGAGGACGAGTTACAAATAGCTATCCATATACTAATGAAGTAATAAGTATATACAATAAGCCCATATCGCAAAAAAAAGTAATGGCTTTCGAAGAATTAAATCATAGACGATGCAAAATAATGATCAATAATACTTTAATAGAACAAGTAAACAATTTCAACTACTAAAGGTATAATGTTAATTGTAAAACATTGAGGTTATGTAACAAAATGTTAAAATATTAAAATAAGTATCTGATAAAACAGTCGTCCTCAACTAAATTAAATTTATCTTCAAGAAACTTCGTCTAGTAGTTAAAACTACGAAGACCATTCAGAATCATGTTCCATCTTCTGCATTCCATTACATATCTTACAGCAAAAATAATTATACAAACTTAAAATTCAATAAATTTTATAATAAGTGCAGAACAACAAGCAGAACTCTAAAAAACAAAACATTAAATATCACACAATTCAAATTCTATAAAACAATGGCAGTATCTATGTCAACATATGCTTGTGAAAACTGGACACTTAAAAGATCAGATAAAAGGGAATTAGAAGTCTCTGTAATGAAATTCTTACTTTCAGTAGCAGGTTATATGTGGTTGGTTAAGAAATATAATGAACAAATAAAAACCAAATTAAACATCTGCAATGTCATAGAAAAAATCCAAAACTGAAGATCTAATTAGCTTCAACATTTAAAAACGACACCCAATATACTCCCATAAATTTCGCTTCACTACCAACCCAAAGGAAGAAGAAATATTGGGCGCCTCATAAGTAGATGGATGGATACGGTCTCTTGATGTGTAAACAGGTATATGGCCTAATTCCATGACGTAAAAGATATTTTACGGTCCTTCCGATCACCTATATATTTTCTTCCATTATTTATTTATTTTGCAGGTATATTCACGTCACATTGATCACACTCATCTAAATATCAGATTAATAAACAAGTGGTTATATAACATACATTGAATGTAGCTGGACATGTTACCTGTACGCTCGTACGTTCCTTGTACTTGTAAGGGTGGGGGGGGGCGTGCGGCAGTTTAGATAGCGGGTGTACACATCGTGCAGCAGTATCACTATCTGCCAGCGGTCAAGAGCAAACACTGACCGCACCATCTCATTATTCTGCCCACCCTTCTTACTCTCACATTTTTCCCTTTCATTTACAGATTCCTTTAAAAACATCACATGACAGTTATAAATCCGACATTCACTTAAAAAATGTTTTATAACTTTCCTGGCATTTATTAATAAAAATATTTTAGCAAGTATGGAAATTTCAAGACTTTTTTTTTTTTTTTCAAATTCCATAGACATTTTAAGAGAAGCAAATATTATAATATTCTAAACAAGAACACACCCACATACCTAAATCCATTATATAAATTACACGCCGATATCAGTATCAATTAACATGCCGAAGATGAAACATATTTTTGAAAGGCCTTCATGATGTAATAATTCAGCGAGTTTTTAAAAAATAAAAATATATTATAATTGAAGAAGACGGTTTAAAAAGTGCTTTATTATTATTTGAAACAATTTAACACAATTTCAATTGTGATAGCAATGAATATTCGAAATGTTGATCCTTCATTATATCAGAAATTATGAGAGCAACAGACAGGGAACTTGAAGACGATGGCGATTTGAAGAACTGCACAGAAGTAATGCTGTCATACGAATTGATTTGAATGTATTATTATTCATTATCATTATTATTATTATATTATTATTATTATTATTATTATTATTATTATTATGTCAGCTTCAAGCAATATAAATTGTATGAACACATAAGAAGAATGCAATAAATAATAGTTTAAAAAAACTAAAACAACACGCTTTACTAGAAAATCGAACTAAAAAATGAAAAAATAATTTTACTTTCCAACACGCTTGGGATAAAATTAAGGTAGTCAACAAAAAATCATCTCCAACACATATAGAATAAAACTAGAGTTATCAACAAAAATAAAATAATTTTACCATCAAAAGCGTGGGGTGCTCTATATAAATTAATATATTTGATAATAAACATATATTGGTAAAAGTAAAGTCTCTAAGAAGAAAATGTAAAAATCATAAAAAGCACTCCACGCTTTTGATGGTAAAATTATTTTCTTTTTGTTGATAACTCTAGTTTTATTCTATATGTGTTAGGAGATGATTTTTTGTTGACCACTTTAATTTTATCCCAAGCGTGTTGGAAATTAAAATTATTTTTCATTTTTTAGTTCGGTTTTCTAATAAAGTGTGTTATTTTAGTTTTTTAAAACTATTATTTATTTTTTATTTTTTACTTTTAATATTTTACAGAATAATATAAAAATGTAAATATCTTTAAATTCGATACTATTGTACTATGAGCTAAAAGTAATACCTTCTAAAAAAATCCTCCGAGCCGGGTTTGAACCAGGGACCTATGGATTACTAAAATTATATACCACTAGAGTACAACGCTCTACCAACTGAGCTCTTACGACGATTGACTAAAAAGTCGACAAGTCCGCAACCTATTATACCAGTTTACATTTTTTTCTGATGATTCTGGCCAGGATTTTAAAAACAAAATATGAAATTATTGTGTTGTCACGGGTTCTTTACAAGTACACAAAGTTTCAAGTCGATCCAATGTTTCTAAGTGGGTGAAAATCGCGTTGAAAGATTCCGTTACATAGGTAGCTAGATACAGGTCAAGCTAATATAAAGTGTGTAAAAATGAACATTACCTGCAGGTATGATGAAATGGTGTCCGTCTGGGAGATGAAAGAAAAAAATGACCTGGCAGTCCATTGATGAAGAAAAGAAGATCATAAATGATTGGACAAGGACTACACGATATCTAATTGATATTTAGTGACGAGCGGAAAATGAAAAATATAATTTTATGTGGAGAAAGGTGTGTAAATTTGTACATAAATAAATCAAAATGACATTCATATCGATATAGATGCTGATCGCATAATAACTAACTAGTAATATCGAATCCGGAGGTTTCATGGCCGCGCGGACATAAGCTCTCCGTACATCTCTACCCTAAGTCAATGTTTTCTAATGACTCTCTGTGTAATTGGCTCCCAAAAACCATGATGAATGTTTTGCATCTCATTCTTGGCCTTCCTACTGGAGGTTTTTCCTCTGGTTTTCCTACAAGCTGTTTCCAAGCTTCACTTTCAAACTCTATTAACACTCATCCCTGGGATAAACCAGATAAGTATTTTTTTCATTTTTTTAAAATTGTTTGATGGATACTGTTCTTTATGTCGCTTCACACAATATAAGTCAATTCTTCACCTTATAATAGATAACTTAATTGTTTTAGATAAGTCTAAAAGGGAGGAAGTTCACTGGAAAAAAATACATGTCGACCTATATTGCTTGTACCAATTTTGGACTTATCTGGTTTTTCACAGGGATGAGTGTATTCCTACCACATGTTTCGCACATCGCAGTCCAGGAGACTTAACTGTCATTAATGTTGTTTCCTGTAGGTCACTGTTACGTAGATTCCTCCATTCATTTTCTTTGGTGCAAAAAGTTTTCGTAATAAATTTATTCTCAAATACTGGTAATCTTATAATAACTATTCAGTATAGGAGTACAGAGTATGTAAAATTGTAGACTTTCACGGCAGGTATTTTGATTCATGTATTTTATGTCTTTCGGGCTAATTGGCCGTGGTCTGGTTTTATTAAGTACCTTCAAGAAGAAATTAATCATCTTAAAACAGCCTTCCAAGAAAACGGGTATAGTAAAATTCATTTCAACCGTGCAGTAAATCCTAAAAAAAACATGGAACTAACAACAGAACTAAGGAACAAATCAAAGGTAAGGTTTTTCTACCTTACGTTAAATCTATAACAGACAAAATAGGGCGAATTCTGAAAAAAACATAAGATCCAGACTATCTACAAGCCTACACATAAAATTAGCAATACATTAAATCCAGCAATGATAAACGAGAACCTTTAAGCACTGCTGGCATATATCGTATTCCACGTAGTTGTGGTGAAGTGTACATAGGAAGTACAAAACGGATGATAAGTACAAGAATACGAGAACACAAGAGAAATTGTCGGTTGAAACAAACTGAAAAATCGTCTGTAGCAGAACATTTAGTGAATAACAAAGAACATGCCATAAAATTTGAAGAAACACAAGTTTTGTCCAAAACACAACATTACTATACCAGACTTCACAGAGAGGCTATTGAAATTTACAAACACAAAAATTCCTTTAACAAAAAAGAAGAAACTATAAAGATTAATAAAATTTGGATTCCGGCATTATATAACACGAGAATAAAACCCATGATTTAAGCCAGTGACAACCAATCAGAAAAATAGCTCCAAAGTAACGGACTGTTTATAAAACATCACCACACAATACTCAACTATAAATAGAACACGATTTCCAACACACAACCAGTCTGCAGCCGACATTTGAAGAGTTAAGAAGTCAAAGAACACCCAGAATCTGCTGAGGATGTCTACCGCAGTAGTAGACGAAACGTCGAGTTTTAATAAAACCAGACCACGGCCATTTAGCCCGAAAGACATAAAATACATGAATCAAAGTACAAAATATATTTTTTGCGCGGTTGTGCGTTTTGTCGTACTTACATCAATGAAAGTTCAACTTCCTACATTTCGGAGTTGCCAACCAAACAACTATACTGTAATATTACATATTACAAACACGCGTGTGGGACGTAAAACCACTGCCCTCTACAGTTTGTATACTGCCTACAATTGATACACAAAATATATCCAAAAGGTAAATTATACGAAACAATTCAGCATTTTAAATGAACTGAACTTTATTTGAAACAATATAAAACAATAAATACGTACTTGCTGCCATTTTATCACTAATTGGTCTCACGGCCTCCTGTTATTTTATCACTAATTGGTCTCACGGCCACCTGTTGTTTCATCTAATCAAGATTGCCTACACTGTTAACATTAGTCAATTGTTTAATATGAACGCAAATATTTCCAACGAAGATGTTATTATTTTACTGTTATTTATTATTTTGAAAACACCATCGCGCAAAAAATAATTTACAACGCAAGTTTGTGAAGTGTTTTACAGAATCTCGGAAATTAAAAACCTGGCTATCGCTCGGTTTTTAAACATTTTTCTCGATTCTGTAAAAACAATTTCCCAACTTCGCATCGTAATATACAATTTTCATGATTCCTATCAATTAGCAAGCGCGCTAATGTCCGAAAAGCTCCTTGATATTGTAAAAGGTGGGGAATAGTTGATTTCAAAATGCGGGGCGAGAGACACTGGGGAACAGAAGTGATTGCTCTCCTGTATAAAAGAATTTGCTAAGCCTCCTCAATTTTCAATAAGCCGCGAAATCGTTTGTGTGACTGCGCACCAATTATCCGACAAGAGAAGGGGTGGGGGAACTCCAGCTGCGGTATGGAAATCCAATACCAAGTATAGTCACTTTCAATGTACGCTAGTCTACATTTATTTCCCAGTTATTACCAGTATTATCTCGGATTTATATTCATTCATAGCGCGACAACTCCGGAGATCCAAGACCGATTGAAATAGCTACAGCAAATGAAAGTACAAGACATAATTTGATTAGCGTGACGTAGTTTCTCAACCTTTGTTTCAGTTTTCTTAATAGGTTTTCACTACTTCTCACGTCAACTAACAAGTCAGTTGTCTTCACGACTCAGAGTTGTCCTGAAGTTTCTTGACATTTATTTACAAGTGAGGAAAAACCCCGAAAAGAACTCATCCTGGAATCTTGTCCCGACCGGGAATCGAACCCGAGCCGCTGCGTGACGAGGCAGCACGCTACCTCAAGACCACGGCAGTAGACTAGGTAACACATTTTTTTTGTCTAATGCCACCAGGTTGTCTTTTATGACATTTTTGGTTTTCTCCCCTGGCATTGGCGGAATTGTAATTCATTTCTTAGGTTGGGACACCCGGAAGGCGGAGTTAGTTATCCCAATGATATGATGGGCGATAAATGATAATGAAGCACCAGGAGAGTTCTTAACCTAAACTTAACCTACATTCCTATGGTCTGACCGGGAATCGAGCCCGGGACCTCATGAACTAGCCCATGAGGCTGGTCACGGTATCAAATATAAGAAATACAGTTTTTCGCAAGATTAGAAAAAGTAGGTTACAACATTTAGAATTATGAGTCATTCCTATTTAATAGTTTAATTTTTAAAGGTGATATTGATAAAGATGAAGAGTTACTTGAACTTGGCATTATTATTATTATTATTATTATTATTATTATTATTATTATTATTATTATTAAAATATATCCGTGGCAAAAGTCAGGAGGGTGCACTGGTTCCTGCCAATGCAAGCAGATGACAATAATGGGAGTCATGTGATTAGCGTGACGCAATCTATAAACTATAATTTCAGTTATATTAACAGATTTCACTATTTATCAGATCAAATAGCAACATATTTTTCATCTTGAGTCTGAGTTAATCTCTTCCAGGCTTTGTAGACAAAGAAAAACTTCTATGGATGACTGGTAATCGAACCCGATACCCCATATATGCTAATAGGACCAACCTTTACACCACAAAGACAGTCATTATTATTATTATTATTATTATTTATTATTATTATTATTAGTTCTAGTAGTAGTATCACCACTATCATCATTACATAATAAATCATTAATAGTTACGAAGTGTAAGGCGGCTCCGTGGCGCAAGAGGTTAGACGCTCGCCTCTCACCGCTGGGGTCCCGAGATCGAGTATCGGTCATTCTATGTGGGTTTCATGGTGGACGAAACGGAGCTTGGGCAGGGGTTTCTCCGGATTTCTCCTGTTTACCCCTGCCACAATATCATTCCACCATTTTTTCGTAATTTTCTCATCCATTTCGTTTCATTTCGTTCATCTGCCCCTGTGATGGTGCGTCAGGCGTGGTCGGCCGGCACCCTTGTCATTCACAGACCTCTATATAAGGGGCTTCATCTCATCTCATCCCTCGACCCGACCCTGGGTTGGACACAAGTTGAGGACATTTTTTTATTTACAGAGTATATATACCATAATGAGGTTTGTACTCCGACACTGCCATGAAGGAATCATTAGATATTGTATAGACCTTTAAGTGTGTCAACAATCTAAGCTGAATGACTCAGATTTGTGAGGAATAAACTCATACGTTAAGATCCTTTTGTTTTAAACTGGTACTTGCCTGGGGAGATGCCAATGTTTACGAAAGTCTGTAAAACTTTACGAGAGGGCGGTGGAACCGACTTCAATTTGAATGAGAAGGTTGTAAACAAATCAGTAACTTCACGTGCAATTCAAATGTCTGCATTCACTCTTTCTTCCCACATTGTACAGTCTACTCGCATCATGCTGTCTCCATAGTGCGAGCATTTTAAGTATTGTTCCTGGTAAATGTAACAAAATTCCTTACAGAGATTACGTCCCAAACATATGTTTTACAAAAAATTGTAGATATATATATATTTTTTTTTTCACTCGTTGCTTCATACCGGCGATGAACACTGGCCTTGCGTTTTACACAGTATATTTAGGTCATGAAACTATACAATTTTTTTTGTGATGATATTTTTGCATGCCTTGTTGGCATGAAATTGAAACAAAATATATGAAATTGTATAAACGTTTGTAAATAAAATTAAAATTATAAAATTGTCTTATAGGTCCGTCTCTTCAAACTTGTGAAGTATTAATCTCTGTAGGCCTTTCGAGATTAGTCCTATCATCAGCAGAAGGAGCAGGAGATAAGTCTGTATTTACTGATTCTGAATACAGTATTGGTACAGTTTGACCAGTATTGTATTCAGGGTCAGTAAATACAGATCTATTTCCTGCTCCTTCTGCTGATGAAGGGACCAATCCCCAAAGGCCTACAGAGAATAAATATTTACAAGGTTTAGGAAACGGACTTATAAGATGACAATTTTATAATTGTATAGCTCACAACGAGGGAATGGCGTCTGTATCCATATTGGGCGGCCAAATCTTCGTCAAATCTTCAACGGTCAACAGGGCGACAAGGAATATCACAGCTAAACTTGTAGGGCTTGAAGAGCGGAAGAAGCAGCCCTCTTTTGGGGGGTGGATACCCAGAGGAGCATGTTTGGAGGCTCAGAGGAAGCAACCCTTCCTCCATCCTTGTCCTGCGAAGCGCTCGTAACGCTTCCAGGAGACATTCATCTTACTGAGATACTTCATGGAAATCAGCCGGATTGTCATAAAAGGAACCGACCCAAGCAAGATAAAAGGATACGATTTGGAATAAAGGACATTTTGAAATTAGGAACGTAAGGGGAATAAATACAAAAGAAGAAGAATTAGAAAGAGAATTAAAGAAAAAAGAAATAAATATAGCAACAATAACAGAAACAAAAAATAAACTAAAAGGAACAAAGGACTTAAGACACTATACTATGCTGTATAGCGGAGTAGAACAGACAAGAGCGCAGTGTGGAGTAGCAATTTTAATAGATGAAAATGGAAGAACAAATTGAATAGCTATGAGTTTATAAATGAAAGAATCCTGATAGCCAGATTTAAAATTGAAAGAGGATATATGACGATAATTGCTGTGTATGCCCCAGAGGAAGGTAAGAAAGAAGAAACAAAAAATATTATAAAACACTATATAAACATTAGTTGATAAATATACAAAAGATCATCATCTAATAATAAGTGGAAACTTAAATGCCAGAGTAGGCAATGTCCCTATACCTAATGCAAAAGGATATAATGGAGAAACAACAATAAATGATAATGGACAGGATTGAGACAGTTTTCAACCTATAACCAATTAAAAATAATGAATACCTATTTCCGAAAAAAAGGACATACATAAATATGCAAGAAGTAGGTATAACTCAAGATCAATAATTGACTATTTAATCGTAAACAACAAGCTTGGAGCCTTGGTAACAGATTGTGAGAGTACATAGAGGCAGCGATATATACTCTGATCACTATCTCGTGATAAGTAAAATAAACATAATAGCTAAATGGCGGAAAAATAACATAAAGAACAAAAGAAACCAAGAAAGAAGTATATAAAGTATATTTATTACAAGATCAAAGTATTAGACAACATTATGAAAGCAGAATGAATAAATATATATCAGAGATAGCGACGTCAGAAGATATAAATATTGAATGGGAAAATATATCAAATGTAATACATAAAACAGCAAATGAGATATTAGGAAAGAAAAATAGAATAAGAAATAGGAAGGGCTTGAAAACTTGGAATGCGAATATACAAAATGCAGTGAATAAAAAACAAAAAGCATATCATACATACTTACGACTGAAAACAGAAGAATCTTACGAAGAATATAAAATGAAAAGGAGAATTGCTAAAAGCATTATAAGAAAAGCCCATCAGGAGTCATGGGATAAATTTATAAGCTCAGTAGAACATGATATGTATGGAAGACAATAAATAAGTTATAAATTAGTGAAACATCTAAATCAGACTGAGAAAGATTCTGCCAGATTGAATAGAATCCCAGAACAAGAATGGATACAACAATATGAAAAACTTTGGAAAAAGGAGGAAATTGAAGGAAAAGAGAACAACGAGGAAGCAATAAAAGTAGAAAATATTGATGTAATAGACATAAATGAATTAGAAATGGCTCTGAAAACCACTAAGAATAGGAAAGCAACAGGATTAGATAATATAAATATGGAGTTAGTCAAATATAGTGGAATATTGTGTAAACTACGAATACTTCATCTAATTAATATATGTTGGCAGACCTATGGGATTCCAACCACTTGGAAAACAGCAATTGTGAAGAATATATTTAAAAGAGGAGACCGAAGAAATTGCGAGAATTACAGAGGGATTAGCTTAATGAATACTGGCTACAAGATATATACGAAAATAATAAATAATAGATTGAGAAACATAACATAAGTAATAATCAATGAAAATCAAAGTGGATTCAGAAAGGGAAGGTCATGTATAGACAATGTCTTTACACTGAAACAACTCATAGAAAAGAGAAGAGAACATAATTTAGAAACTCACATAGGATTTATAGATTTGGATAAGGCCTTCGATCGAGTAAACAGACAAAAATTATGGGAAATATTACGAATGAAAGGATACCCGCTGTGCCTTGTTGAAACAATAAAGAAATTATATGAAGGCACAAATATAATTATAGATACCGTTTCAAAAGAACAGATACAATCAAAACAAATACTGGATTACGACAAGGATGTAGTTTATCACCCACTTTGTTTAATATATATATATATATATATATATATATATATAGACGATATTTTAAATTAATGGAAATTTTTAGTGAATCCAGGAATAAGAATAGATAATAAAGTGTGCATAAATAATCTTCTATTTGCTGACGATGTAATCATAATACAGAAAAATGAAGACGACTTACAGAAATCTATGCATGCATTAAATTAAATATGTAAATTATACGATCTAAAGATTTCTGTAAGGAAAACGAAGACCATGGCTTTCAGAGGAAGAGATCCAGTGAGATCCAAAATTATTTTAGAAAATCAAAGTATAGAACAGGTGTCAAGTTTCAAATATTTGGGCTGTGTTGTTGGCTACAATGTGGAAAGAGATATTGACTCCAAAATAAATAAATTTCAGACGGTGTGTGGAACAATACAGAGAACATTCAAAAATAAAATTAGAAAAGAAACCAAGATAAAAATGTATAATGTTATGGCGGTTCCCGCAATATTGTATGGATGTGAAACTTGGGCTCCAATGAATAAACAGAAGGATAGAATACAGACGGCGGAGATGAGGTTCCTCAGTCAAGTAAAAGGATGTACAAGACTTTATAGAATAAGAAATGAGGACATAAGAGAAGAATTGAAAGTATTGGATAAGGTCACGAATTACAGACAGAAATGGATTGATCATATGGATGGAATGAGTAAGGAGAGATATCCATTGTTAGCAAGAAATTATCAAGCACGAGGAAGACGTGATGTTGGAAGACGTTGGGCTGATGCATTATGAAGTCGGAACGGGCAATTGCCTAATTCCTGGAGTGATGATGATGATGATATTATAATTTTGTGACTAATATCTCAACGGAATTTTATCATGAATTTTTGGTTGTAAATAATGTTACGCAAAGAGAATTTGTAACATTTCGGGCGCTGTTACTCATTATACCAATAATATAATTATATATTTTTAATTTAATGTCCATAATGATCTTTGTGAAAATCAGGCCAATTTGTAGATCTACAAATAAATTACCCTCTTTTTTTGACCAAAATCATACATTTATGACCAAAAGTATGCAAACTATTTTGATTGCATTTACTCCAAGGATTTTATACTTGAAAGGTGCTTAGTTATATCACGTTAAAAGATTTTAGGCCTAAGAGAATAATTTTGAATGCCCAATTCAACAGACACTACCGAACCGCGGATATAATCTCTTCATACGTCCATAGACTAACTAACTCACTAACTCACTGACACTATCGAAACCGTCGTTTCGTGGCCGCGCGCACATAAGCTCTCCATACATCCCTATCCTGAGCTAATATTTCCCAATCATCCCCTGTATAACCTACTTCCCTCAAATCATAGTTAGTTATTCTCCCACCTCATTTTTGGTCTACCAACTAGGCGTTTTCCCTCTGGTTTTCCTACAAGAAGCTTCCATGCACGTCTTTCATTCCCCATTCGTGCCACATTTCCTGCCAATCGCGGTCTACGATACTTAACTGTTCTTATTATAACTGGCTTCCTATAAAGACCATGTAGTTCACTGTTATATAATCTTCTCCATTCACCTGTCTGTTCATCTCTCTTTGGTCCAAAAATTTTTCTAAGAACTTTATTATCAAATACTTGCAATCTCCGTCCCTCCCTTAAAGTAAGAGCCCATGTTTCGCATCCATATAAAATAACTGGCAAATTAACAGTTTTACATATTTTCAGTTTACCGTTTTTGAAAGGAGTTGGGACGTCAAGAGTCTCTGTTATGCATAATACGCATTTCCAGAATTGAACCTATGTTTGATTTCCACATTGATGGGCTCTTAGAATGTCATCAATATAAGGAGTAAGTCTGCTTACTAATATGTTTGTTAGAATTTAGAACGAAGTTGAAAATAATTAGATGTTTCTGTAGTTGTTGCAATCAGTTTTATCTCTTTCTTATAAATTGGTACGATAATCGATTCTTTCCATTCATCTGGAAGAAATTATTTTTCCCAAATCATATTAAGCAACCGGCGTATCATGTCCATCAATTTTTCTCCCCCTGATTTTAGCAGTGCTGTGATCTCATCTGAACCTGATGCTTTATACATCTTCAATTTTTCAATCGCCATTTCAACCTCTAATGCACTTGGTTCTGCGCCTAGCACTTGTGCTGTCTGTAAGTTATTCTCTTCAATATCCTTTTCTGTGGGTACATTTAATAGCTGATTAAAGTAATTTTCCCATCTATTTAATCTACTCTTGGAATCTGCAATTATATGCCAATTTTCATTCCGAATTATGTTTGTTCTAGCCTGAAACCCTTTCTTCTCTATCCTAATTCCCTATATAATTCTCTAATGTTCCTATTTTTGACATTCATTTCAAGATCTTTAATTTTCTCTCTCAAATATTTCCTCTTCTTTACTCTTTAGTAACCTGGTTGTTTCCCGTCTAATACTACCGAATTGCTCTAAATTTACCTCATTTGGCTCGTGTAACAATTTGATTTCTACGTCCATAGACTAGGCTAACTTTTGCAATCATTCCCTATATAATTAATCTCCCTCAATCATAACTAACTTACTGGCTCTATCGAATCCATAGGTTCACGGCCGCGCGGACATAAGTTCTCCATACATCCCTATCCTGATCTAATGTTTTTCAATCATCTCATGTATAATCTACTTCCCTCAAATCATGGATGTTATTCTCCCACCTCATTCATGTTCTACCAACTGGGAGTTTTCCCTTTGGTTTTTCTACAAGAAGCTTCCATGCACCTCTTTCAACTCCCATACGTGCCACATGTCCTGACCATCGTAGTCTACGAGACTTAACTCTTCTTATTATATCTGGCTTCCTATACCTGGCATGTACCTCACTATTATGTAGTTTACTTCATTCACCTGTCCATCTCTTTTTGGCCCAAAAATGTTTCTAAGAACTTTATTCTCAAATACTCGTAATCTTCTTTCCTCCCTTAAAGTAGTAGTAGTAGTAGGACTTTATTAGACAAAAAGTAAGATATTTACAATATTATTTACAAATATGGGTCGCACGGGCAGTAAGCCGTACGTGCTGTTGACAGTCCGTTACAATAAAGTAATAATTGCTACTAGTGTGAAGAAAAATAAACAACAAAAAAAAAGCAATAACATTACAATTACATAAAGAAAACGCAATAATATTACAATTAAATAATAACACAATAGCGTTATACACTAAAAAAAAACCATAACATTAAAAGTAAGAATCCATATTTCGCATCCATATAATATAACTAGTAGAATAATGGTTTTATGTATTTTTAGTTTAACTCCCTCAATCGTAGTTAATGTTACTTGCTCACTTCATTCTTGGATACCTACTGGGCTTTTTCTACACTGCTATAAAACAAAATTATATCTGGTTTCCTATAAAGATCATGTAGCTCACAGTCATAAAACATGCTACATTTTCTGTCTGTTAACACATTTTTATAGCATTACAGTGGGTAATCAATTTTTCTACACATTGTGAAAGCTGAATTATTTTAAGTAAGCTTTTGTACGTGTCACTAAATATGATGCACAAACGAAAAGAAAAGTTTTTAGCACTGTTTCTTCTGGGATTTAGATCACGTACTAGTGTGGAGCGGGATGCGGAATATAAGGGGCTGCGTGCAATCGATGGTACAGCCGTCTGTATGCGGGTTCATCACTTCTGCCTAATGTGTTTTGTCACCTATATTAGGCTATATAGAATTGCTCACTAGATGTACCTTCATCCCATCTTTCACTTTTAGGGAAATCACAATCCAATAAAATCAGCTACAATAAATAAAAAAAAATGCAGAATGATAGATTGGGAAATCCAGGGGATATTGTCGTTGACTAGAAGATTATAGTAATGCAGAAGTAGGAATTTGCATCCATTTATTTGAGAATAAAGTTCTCACAAACGTTTTGGATCGAAGAGAGATGAATAGACAGGAGAATGGAGAAGACAACATATCAGCGAGTTACATGATGCTTATAGGAAGCCAGATTTAATGATTTGCAACGATCAATTTATAATTTACAAAAAATAGGTGCCAAATTTAATATGGAAATATCAATTAACAAAACTAAAATTATGGCATTTTATTGGAAGGACCCCATGCAAAGTAAAATCTGTCTCCAGAATAAAATTTTAGAGAGATCTAATCAATTTAAATATCTTGGATATTATCTCTCTATCTGGGATGAAAAGGATATCCCTGGAAAAATTACTAGTTATAATAAAAGTTTAGGAATTATTAATCAAGTTATGAAACCATCCCTTGTACAAAAAAAAAACACCAGATTACGGTGTTATATAACTAGACCAGTGTTGACCTATGGTAGTGAAGCATGGACACTAAAAAGACAACATGAAAGCAGAATAACAGCTTGTGAAATGAGATTCATGCGCAGAACAGCGGGTTACACCAGATGGGATCGGAAAAGGAACACCGATATCTTAAAAGAATTGAAGACTACGCCAATTTTGGAACATATTAAACAGTACCAACTAAATTGGAAACACCATCTTGAAATAATGGGTTCAAATCGGATCCCCAAAGCTGTTTATAATTATATACCAAGAGGACAAAGATCACTGGGCCGTCCTATGAAACGCTGGAGGGAAAATTTTCTATAGGATCGTAACAGGCCTTGGCCTAATACTTGGAAGGAAGAAGAAGAAGATTTAATAAGAAGAGTTAAGTCTAGTAGGCTGTGATGGGCAGGACATGTGGCAAGAGTGGGGAATGAAAGAGGGACATGGAAGCTTCTTATAGGAAAACCAGTGAGAAAACGTCCAGTTGGTAGACCAAAATGAGGTTGGAGAGTAACATTAACCATGATTTGAAGGAAGTGGATTATACAGGGCATGATTGGAAATCATTAGCTCAGGAGAGGGATGTGTGCCTACGGGTTCGATAGTGCCAGTGAGTTATATATATATATATATATATATATTGGTCATGGTAATATTCGGTGTCTATTAGATAGTAACGGTGTATAACTTAAAATTTGTTTTTAAATCTTTTCATCATAAAATATTTGCTCCAACATATCAAACCACGAGTGTACAATACAATAACAATTTATAGATCACATTGTAATTAATGGTTTATTGATTTTCTGAAGAGTGTGTCTAATAAGATAAAATTATTATTATTTACACAATAACTTTTCAAATGTTGTAAAAAGGCAAACCAATAACATTAACTCTATGAAATGTTATATTACACAGGAAACATTATTTAAAATATAGTTTTCATCTTCTTCTTCACTTCACGGGCTAGGCAAAATGTCTGTTCCGCCTCACAGTTGTTCTGTCCATCTTTTGACTGGCCTTCCTATATTCCTTGAACCTCTCGGCTTGTAGTTAAATGCTGCTTTTGGTAATCTTGTTACGTTCATTCTTTCTACATATCTAAACCATTTTTCTCTACATCCTTTGATTCTATCATTTAATGGATATATGTTTAACTCTGTTCTTATATATTCATTCTTTAACCGATCCATTCTTGGCCAGCCTAAAAATTAACTTGGTCAAGTAACTCCTAACAAAGGAAAGTAACTCCTAACAAAGGAAAGACTATGGCTCAACAATTGGCTATGTCATTAAATATTATATTTTATATCTCCGCTTTTACACATGATACAACAATTAAATTTATACTATATATTTTTTAAATTTAGTATAAATTTAATTGTTGTATCTAGAGTAAAAGCGGAGATATAAAATATAATCTATAATGGCATAGCCAATTGTTGAGCTATAGTATTTCCTTTGTTAGGAGTTACTTGACCAAGTTAATTTTTAGTTACCTTATTGCTCATAGATGTCACAAATTGCATGCGGTCAACACACCGACTAAATGAGACATCTAACGGGTAACTAAGGTATTACTAGGACGTTGAGGTCGGAAAATTTTGCATAGAGGCTTTTTTATTTAGGCTTAAGGATCTTATACGAGCCTGAAAATCTTCAGACTCGAGAACCCCGGCTTAAAGTTGCTACCGGAAGACTTGCTTCTTGGATTTTTCCATCCTAAAAAAAAAAATCCATCTGCCCCGGTCGGATTTGAACCCGCGACCCTCGGGACCAGAGTAAAGGAGCATAACCACTAGTCCACCGCGGCCGATAAAAGCGGAGATAGTCATTTATTTATTGTGAAATCCAAGATATAATTTAAGTTTTCAACACAAACATATTATGTTCTTAAGGGGCAAGCGAGATAAAGAGGTACACGTAATTCAAGGTAGATCTTCCGCACTTAAACACGTATCTTAGTAGCATTATAAACACGAAATACGAATTTTCAAAAATGCTAATGTAAATGGCAAAAAACAGAAGAAACTCGTTGGGCCACTGAATAAGAAGAAAACGGCCGTTAAAGTATGCAAGGAATGGTGGATGGGATAAATATCCGGAGAAGAATATAATAGATGTTAAGAGTTCCTAAAAATGTATAAAATCATAAGACAAAAATAGGAAACTAGAACACAGAGAATAATGTTAAATTCTCGGTGAAGGATCTGTCCTATCAAAATATAAATATTGCCACAATCACACTAATTCAGTACTTTAATTCATTACATTACGTTGAACTTGCAATAAGAATTGTCAAGAACAGATATCTTGTAGAAGCCACTCTTGTTATTATCGGTGTAATTCAACATTCTTTCAGGGAATTCTCGCGGAGAGCAGAGACATTGGAATGCTAGACAGTAGCCTGACCGGTAACTAGCCGGACGATGTGATTACATAGTGGACGAGAGGGGAATCCCCAACATTGCGCGCGTGGCAATTGGTTTAGCGGCACAAGTGTTATAGAGATGTAACGCGCCTTGTCCATATTGATATTTTTTCCCTTTGTTTCTTTTATTCCTTACTTTTATACTCTCGTCTTTCCAGCTAAAAATTCAGACAGATATTTCTTTGTGTTATTCTTGGCTTTCTCCCTCTAAATGTATTATCTACATCGCAATATGTATTCTTTACTGTCAATTGCCTTTTAAGGAACCCTCATATAAGAAAGGTTCGACTAAACTTTACAACCTGTGACGCGACTTTTTTTAATTCTTTCATAAACTCCTGTCAAATTTTATTCTTAGGGTTTCATTTCTCAAATTATTTCTCACCATTTACAATTATTGTTACATTTTTTCTAACGATTATTTCAATATATATTTTTGTGATATTTAACTACATGAAGTCGTGATTTCAACGAATATTCTATGCATCAATAAATACGTGTTCCAGTGCAGCCAACATATACCTTATCCGCTACAAGAGTGATCCTAACATGAACAAACGCCAATTGTATCTATCCGCTATCCGTGCCACAATTACTGTCACATTGACAGGGAGCACATGTGAAGTATATAAGTCATGTGATCGTTGAAGGAGTAGTTTACAAGAAAGCTGGTGAGATTTTTCACTGATCTTGAGAAATACATCTAAAATAACTGTTTTTGACCACTAGTCAAAGGTTTGCCAAACTTGTGTTTTAAAAATTTAGATGGCGACACAGCAACAGAAGACTCAATACTTTCATCCATTTTGTTGCATCAGAATCGACTGATGCATGACTCAAATACATCATCCATATCTAATAAACTATTTTAAGTTGTAATTACTGATTTGGTATATTTTAGAATATTTTCTGTTTTGAATATCATTATTTTTATTCACGAAGAATAACAAGTATATTCAGAGGACATATTTTTAATTTAATGAAAGGAAATACATTTTCGCGTACTTATTGCTTCTACATCGTATGTCGGTGTTCATAACCAATGAAAAGCGAACAGGTCACATGGTTTTGTTTTGATGAAGATTACTTTAAAAGCGGATGGCATTTAGAGTATGTAGCAGGGACGCGCCGTAGCGTAGTGGTTAAGGCACTGCGCTACAGCCGGAAGGTCGACGGTTCGAGTCCCGTGGGGTCAGGATTTTTAAATTGACCCAAACCTTCTGGCGGCACTATGGTCCTGGGGTCGACTCAGCCTCTAACGGGAATGAGTACCAGATGCTTGTTCTGGGGGTAAAGGCGGCCGTCACGGAGGGCTGACAACCCGGCTGACATCAAGTGCCGATTGTCTAGAAAAAGTGGGAGCCTTAAACTCCTACTACCTCAAGGGTCTCCTGAGGCCTGTACTGGTATCACTTTACTTTTAATAATTAATTGTACATATAACTTCAGAATTTCAGAACATACTGTTTATTTTTGGACGTTGCATTCTTTCACAGGTTAGAGTGCTTAAGTTGCGTTAGGTTAGCTTTTAGGTTCGTTAAATAGCATGTATATATTGGCTTCATTCCGCAATTCCATTGTGTAAACTGTTTCGTGTTTATTGGCGCAAGCACATGGTGTATAATTGGAACTTAGAACAAATTTTCGCGTCTCATGTTGTAAAGTATTTCCAAGGTTCATCCAGTCTTTAGAATCATAATATATTTGTTATATGTAGGCAGGCTATTTACGAAGCAAGTTGATTTAGATCAAATTGTATTCCCGTATTTGGGAGTGAAATTATGACAAATAAATGGTTGGTTGATTAGCGTCTAAAGGGCTGCTTCTAACACTGAAGACAGTAGTCATGGTGTCCAGTACTTTGAAGTTTAGGAGGTTTACTATTTGACGGGTGCACAGTTTTTGAGGTGTTGATTATCCATTTCCTCCTCAGAGTGAATACGTAGAATGCATCTTGGTGTAAACAATGATAAAAGTCCGTCTTTAACAGGCCATAAAGGTCCGTAGAAGCTTTGACGCAAGCATGATTCTTAGTTAACTGAACAAGTAGAAAATGGATGACTCTCCCTAAGGTCCGGCCGAAGTGAAATTTCCAAGAACACATATTAAAGGGGGCTGAACGAAGCTCAGACCAGTTTGAAATGTATAAATTAAAATCTTTATCTTTCCGTTCTTCGCGATCCAACAAGGGCTATCAATCCCTTAGACATCTTATCGCTCAGCTATCTTGTCCGCAAATCAATTAACTACAATAGAAATCAACTACATAACAAATGACATAAGTTACAGCTTTCTAGAAACAATAATTTCATTTGCAGGACTACTGCCGAACTGCATAAGGTCATCATCCTTGGGAGAGATTTTAAATATCTCTACTCCCTCGGCCGCCGGAGATTTCTAGGACTGTAATAACCATTGCACCACATATAACAGTTGCTAAGACAAAAGCAGATCACCTTTAAATAATAACAATTAGCGTGTTAGACTACGATCCCAAGGCTTCCAGGATTCGATTCCAAATAATAGCATCAACGTATTGTATAGAGTCTCGATCGGGCTGCAATCAATCTAGTGACATTTATAAGTAGTGAAATTCTATTAACTAAAATTATGATTGAGAAATTATGTCACGTTAATTAAGCGAGTTTTTAGTGTAATTTTCTAAACAGTGGCAGCAGTCACTTTAGTCGGCTATGGCTTTAATGAGCTCTGTTATTTCAGGCGATAAGCAGCAAATGGGTGTAAGTACAAGTTTTATAGCATTTAAAAAAAGTTTAAAGTTGAAGTTCTACTATAAGAAAAATATACTGTAGGTAATTGAAAATTATAACAATTCTTTATCTACTCCTAGCGCATACACTTACATTCCATTGCCACTAAATAAAATTATTCTTCAACAATGCAATTATGCACCTAACTCGTATTTGCGAAAAAAAAAAATTGCGCCCCTTTGCTTTTAACCGTCTTATTTAGAACACAAAATAACAAATCCATGGCGCGACAGCCTAGAAGGCACTTGGCCTACCAGCCAGTCGCTAGCCTCACATCCACATGTGCTAATAACAGAGGTAGATCATCTATCCAGTGTTTGTATTACATGTGGTCAGCATGCCGGTTCCCCAGCCGTTACAGCTGGTTTTCTCAACCTCATGATGCTGGGTGGGCATCGGTCCCATACTGGCCGAAATTCCATGAGAACATTTCATCTTCCATGGAAACCCGAATCAGTACAAGTTCCGTAGTTTTGCGCCAAGGCTTCTTGCCTTAACCACTCGGCTATGGCGCGGGACAGAATACAAAATAAGCAAATAAAAAACATTGAATGGCAGAGGCTTAATGATCGAAACTAGTACTACTGGCATGTCTCTCTAGTGGCCGAGATTATTCATTTGATGAGAATATACAATTTTTTTAAAATAAGCGCGTTTTGATATTTCAAAGATTATTTTTTTCGTTATAACCTACTGACTTAACAGATAGCAGAATTAAATAAAATTTTTAAATTAAAATTATTTCCCATAGTACAAACACAATAATTCAACTGTGGCACTGCAACTATTAATCAATTTACAAATGTATCCTGTCAATTCCTAAGTCTTTGTGACATACTTACTTACTTACTCACTGGCACTATGGAACCCATAGGTTCATGGCCGCGCGGACATAAGCTCTCCATACATCCCTATCCTGAGCTAATGTTTTCCAATCATTCCCTGTATTATCTATCTCCCTCAAATCATAGTTAATGTTATTCTCCCACCTCATTCTTGGTCTACCAACTGGGCGTTTTCCCTCTGGCTTTCCTACAAGAAGCTTCCATGCAAGTCTTTCATTCCCCATACGTGCAACATGTCCTGCCCATCGCAGACATCTCTAGTGCCCCGCTATTGTATAAAGTCCTAACATTCCATGTTCCTAGCAACATGTCCCTGTGTTTGAGCCTTTGGCATGCGTTCCCTGAAGTAGTCCCCGCCCGGAGAACCGAATGGGGGACTATTTGACCTCCGGAAAATTTTACCCCAGTTGAACCCATGTCCGCATTTCTTGACGGTTGTATTTTTACGGTGAAAGATCGTCACTCTTTCGACCAAGGTACTTTTTTCGTCTGGCTTATCACCTTCGACCAGTCCGGCATGGGTAACCCTATCGGCAGCAATGCTACCGCCGGCATAGCTCTCAGGATCATTTAAGCATGCAAGCCACTCCACCACGACAAGGTAAAGATACCAGGGACTTGGTGACATACTGCTAAACGTAAATCATAATAACTTTAGTCCTGGCGTAAATGGCGTCACCATGTCTTTTCCCAAGTGTAGGCCTAGGTCTACATCTCTTTAAAGTTGGAGTAGACATTGATGGTCTCTGCTAAGTACGTGTTTAAACCATCATATTATTCTGTCTTATAAATATACTTATAACAATATTGTGATAACGTATTGTCTTTATCTTTCAGTCTGTATTTTTATTTTCGGCTTTATCCTCATAACAATACAAATGTTACAGGCCTACAATTAAGTTTCTTTTCCCTCTCTTTCTCATTTTAGTTCAGACTCCAAACTCCATACAATTGAATTATAGTATACATCATCATTATCACTGGCGCAACAACTCATTCCTGAGTCCTGGCCTCTTCAAGGAGCCTCTTCCAATTAGCTCGGCCCTGTGCCACTCTTCACCAATTTCTCAATCCCAACTCTCTAGCATCTCTATTCACCTCATCCTTCCATCGTAGTTCCGGTCTCCCCGTTTTCTTCTACCCTCTGGATGAGTGGACCATGCCCTTTTACGTATTTCTGACTCTTTCTTTCTTCTTACATGCCCTGCCCATCGTGGTCTGGTTAATTTAATGAATTTACTAATTTCCGCATCTTCGAATAACGTATACAACTCCTGATTATAGCGATTTCGCCAGACACCATTCTCACATACAGAGTCATACACCCTCCTTAATACATTTCTTTCAAAACATTGCAGAGCGCATTTATTGTTTTGTCCCGTTATTCATGTTTCACGCCATATGTCAAAACGGGTCTTATTATAGTCTTGTATAGTAATATATTTACAGATCTTGACAATACTTGGTTTCTCATGTTTTTCTAAGCCCATAATAACATTTGTTGGCTATATTTATTCCATTCTTTATTTCTTGTGTTGTATCATTATCATTTTGACTAATAGTAGGCCTATACATAAGAAAGCAAAATTTAAAAGAGAGAGAGAGAGAGAGAGATAGATAGATAGATAGATAGAGAGAGAGAGAGAGATATTAATCAGAAGGAGGAGTTTCCCTAAAAACTACCGCAAACAATATTACTACAGATAGATAGATAGACAGACAGATAGATAAGTTTTATTGTCAAGAACTGTGACGTCTCGACCAGTCAATGCTAAAATATTTGTGAACACTGTAAAGAGGATTCAAAACCAACACTAATTTAATTATTCTTTTAAATATTGAAACGGGAAGATTTTTGTATACCTTCTGGAAGAGTATTGAACATATTCACAGATAAGGTAAAGGTAAAGTGATCCCACTACAGGCCTTAGGAGGCCCTTGTTGTAGTAGAAGGTTAAGGTTTTCCCACTTTTTCTAGACAATCGGCACTTGATGTCAGTCGGGTTGTCAGCCCTGCATGACGGCTCCTTTCCTCCAGAACAACCATCTGGTACTCATTTCAGTCAGAGGCTAAGTCGAACCCAGAGCCATAGTGCCGCCAGAAGGTTTGGGTCAGTTTAAAAATTCTGACCCTACCGGGACTCGAACCCCGACCTTCCGGCTTGTAGCGTATTGCCTTAACTACTGCGCTAAGGCGTGCCCCCATATTCACGGATACCACCTCATAACTATTTTGAGTTTTACAAATTTACATTTATTTAAATATATGTTTATATTCCTCGTATGATAGTTATGAAGATACACATATGCCTACAGCACGTATATTTGTGTAATTTTTTTTATAAATTAAGCAACTAAGGACGTACATTGATGGCTCAGTAAGAATTCCTAATTTCATAAAAAGTGGTTTATAGTGAGATCTATTAATTTTTTCATGAATTAATCTAATAGCTCTTTTCTGTAGAATAAAAAGTTTTTTCAAATAATTTTTGTTGCCCCACAATAAAATCTTATAATAATCCGTTAATAAAAATTTCATATCTAAGTTTTGAATTAGGACTCTCAACATAAATAAACTTTTTTGCGCGATAGTGCGTTTTGTCGTACTTACCAGCAATGGCGAACTTTATTGAAACTTCAACTTCCTACATTTCGGGGTTGCCAACCTAAATAACTATACTGTAATATTACATTTACACCCACGTGCGGGAAGTAAAACCACTGCTCTCTATGTATACTACGTACAATCTATATACAGAAAATGTCCAAAAGGTAGTTTTAATATACATTATACGAAACAAATCACTGCATTTTAAATGAAATGAACTTTATTTGAAACAATATAAAACAATAAATACGTACTTACGGCCATATTATCAATAATTATTCTCAAGGCCTCCTGTTGTTTCAACTAAAAAACATTGCCCACACTGTTAAAAGTTAGTCAATTGTTTATAATGAATGCAAATATTTCCAACAAATATATTATTTTACTATTATTTTGAAAATATCATCGCGCAAAAAATAATGCACAACGCACGTTTCTGAAGTGTTTTACAGAATCTCGGAAATTAAAAACCTCGCTTTCGCTCGGTTTTTAAACATTTTTCCTCGATTCTGTAAAAAACATTTCCCAACCTCGCATCGTAATATACTATTATTTAGTTTGCCGTCAATATGATCAATGTGGGATTTACATCCTAAATCAGTGTCAACATAAATGCTTAGGAACTTAACATTTGAATTAAAAATTCTACTCAGGCCTAAGTTAAATTTCTTATCAACTGTTTTGCTTGTATTGAGGCTATACGGTATTGAAATATTATAAAAAAGGTAATACGTATTCTTGTATTCGATCCCAATTATGCGTTTCAATTTTCTAACTATGTCCAAGAATTTAAAAGTAAATCTAATATATACAAATTAATGTTTGTTTGTTTGTTTGTTTGTTTAATCGTACTTCATGCGCAGCCATATCGTTGATCCGATTGTGAAAGGATTTTTTGCAAAATCATCAGGAAATTCCCGGGATGAACATAGTCTATAAGAGAGTTGTGATACTCAACTCCTACTCCCTTAAAAATCACCCTTTGTAGTGAACAAGTGAAAAATAATCCTTTTTGACGCTTAAATGGCTTACACTGCCTTAAAGCATAACAAATACACAAAATTAATTGACACAGAATTGAATATCTCAAAAAACTCTACAAAAAATGTCCGCGACAGCATACGAGTATGCTGATCTTTTACGGATAGGCCTAACTCACAATAATCATTTTTGTCTTTCATTGATGCCAAGAAAATCGGGATAAGTAGATTCCCGGACAAGCGTGAACTGCCGATTGCGATGGAGCTTTTTGCAAAATGTTCAGTATTTTCCCGAGAAGATTAAAAGAGAGTTTTAGTGCTCAAGCCCTTCACCCCTAAAAATCGCCCTTTGTATTTAAAAAGTAAAATAAAGGTGGGTTTTGTATGTTGAAATGGCTTACCATGACAAATACACCAAATTAATGCACGTAGAATTTAATATCTCAAAAAAACTACAAAAAAGCACGCGACAGCATATGTTTATCTTTTACATTTAACTCACAATAACCATTTTTGTCTTTCATTGATGCCAAAAGATCGGGATAAGTAGATTTCCGGGCAAGCAGAGCAGCAGCACGGATAACCCGAAATGACGAATTTTGCCTTTCAGCTCATTTATGCCAAATACATCGGGATACATAGATTTCCGGGCATTGCCGGGTAATCAGCACGAGGTATCTTAAAATAATAACGATATAAATGTATAATTATTTTTCCTTTTATTTATTCAACTAAACATAAAAACGCATTATCATTTATTTAGACATAGCTAGTAAATAATATAATCAATAAGTAGTGTAATTTGTTACAGCGTGCAATGTGTGTGGCTGAAAAACGAGGTTAGAGGAGCACAAGGAGACGAAGTCGTAGCAGAAAGTAGCTGAGTAAGATAAAAACTACATAAAACTCATGAAATAAAACAAAGCATCAAAATGAAGTAACTGATACAACAACAGATGTTATATCAATATATTATATATGGGAATATAAAACATTGGAGACCAGAGTTACATCTCAATATACAATTTCCTTAAATATCTGAAGCGGTTTGCTTACGGGATAGCATTTAAAATTCAAATAGAATTATGGTACCAACTAATCTAACTAGGTTTATTTGTTTTCGCCTGTTTTGAAGCAAATACTGAGTTGGAATAACATTATCAGGACTATTTTCAACACATTAGCCCTTAAATTTGGCAAAGCAGTAATTACTTGAGCAGGTTATCTTAATATATATATAATTCTTCTGTACGTGTGTATGTCACTGAACTCCTCCTGACGACTGGACCGATTTTGATGACTTTTCCATGTGCGTTTGAGTTGGTCCTTGGATGGTTTAGATTCACAATTGGACGCTCTAAAACCATTAGATGTAGCAGTTCACCTGAAGTGAAAATATAAACATTTCTCTAGTGATAACAATTTTTGATGTTTCACAACGAAACTCAGTATAGCCTATCCTATTAAATTAAACTGAGGCAGGTATTATCAAAAAATGAGAGATGTCCGACAATTAGAAATGGAAGTTTACCTGAAATCTGAAATTAAAAACTGACTAGCAACCGCCATGTTTGGTTCGTCTGAGTGTATGCCATAATTTAATTAACCTTTAATATTTCATTTCTTTAGGCTTTGCAACGCACGCCGGGTATTAGCTAGTTTAAATATAAATAATCTATATATTCTTTGTTTACTATATTGATTTCCTTTATGATTCTTTTTACGAAATAAAAAACATAAAAACCTTTGAAAATCAACGTAAAAATATAATAATCATGAATAATTGAGAAATTAATCCTTTTTTATATCATGATGTTAAAAAAATTAACCTGAGATCTCAGTCTTTTCAACTAGGTAAAATGTAAAGTACATCCAAGATCTTTCGGAAGAACATAAATTCCATCTTCAGCTTGTAAAATGGTAAGAGCTGAAGCTAGAACATATATTCTTACGGAAGTCCTTTAAAGTACTAGTCCTATACACATTTTAACTAGTTAATAATGTCTTAGATTAAAGTGACGATTTTATTTTTAACTTGTACAGCGACATTAATGATGTTCCGTAATGAGTTTAAAAGGATTTAAATGTGCCATCCGCAAATAATACAAAATAATGTAGGTCTATAACTGTAAGTTATTACAATATATTGTGTAATTCGACACATTTAAGTAATTTACACTCCTTCGCTTTCTGTTGTTTTATTATTATTATTATTATTATTATTATTATTATTATTATTATTATTATTATTATTGGACGAATACGATAACTGAGGTTTGAAAATAAATTTAGAAAAAAAAACCATTTTATATGGGATGTGGAGCTGAAACCGAAGATTTGATATTGGAAGATGAAAAGGGGTATATTAGAGGATGTGAAGAATTTGAGTGTCTGGGAGTAAAATTAGATAACGAGGATAAACAAGAAAGTGATATTAAGAACAGAATAAATAAAGGTAGAGCAATAACAGCAATGATGAATGGAGTCTTGCGGAACAGACATACAACCAGGAAAAATAAGTTACAAATATATAATTAAGTAGTGAGAAGTACTGTCACATATGGAGCTGAAGTTTGGAAATTCAACAAAAACCTAGAACAAAAACTTATGTCGATGGAAATGGATTTCTTGAGGAGAGCAGCAAGATGTTCAAAATTAGACAAAATAAGAAATACTGTCATAATAGAAAAAATTAATATTGGTTATTCAATAGTAGATTATATACGGTATAAACAATTAAATTGGTATGGGCACGTACGACGAATGCAAGAAGAAAGATTACCCAGGAAAACATTGGAATAGTGTCCACCTGGAAGAAGGAGGAGAGGAAGACCTCGAAACTCGTGCATGCAGGAAATAAGAACTGGAATGAGAGCGGATGGAGAGAGACGAGTGGAGAAGAAAAATAAAACTTTAGGCACAGAAAGATGTGTAAATATTAAAATTCTGTATATAAATAAATAAAAATTATTATTATTATTATTGTATACCTCAGTTTAACCTCTCACGTTATCAAATTGCCCTACTAGTTCTTAAATCAGCCGTAGACATTATTCAATCCTGCGTATTTGCACTTCTATAAGTGCTTTTCACATGTCACTCGGGCCTTAAATTGGCACAACCTGTCTGGAGTGGGATTTTAAACTGTAGATCACACCTACTTTTTTTGACTACAAGGGACCCACCACGTAGGGTACAGGGAGCGGAGACCCGAGGTACCTGAGCTACCCAGTGCCTGGGAGTATAGCTGGGCCATCCTGTCTCTAGGGATAATAAATATGAAGACCTGGTCCTCCAGATTGGGGGTTGGGCGTAGGGCTAACAACCCTACCCCTTAAAAAACTACCACGTTGAGAAGTCCAAAAGTAATAGCCGGACTGATCTAGGAAACTACTTGGCAATAAGAAAAGGACTATGATCAGGCGGACCTACGGAAGATTGGCATAACAAACTGGAGAAATAAGGCCACTGACCGAAGAGAATGGATGGTTGTTATGAGGGAGGCTAAGGTCAAAGTAAAAGGACCGTCACGCCATTGATGATGATGATGAAGGACTTGGTGGGCATGTCCCACCCAAATGAGCGACCATCTTAATGTCAGAATCTCCTCTGAAACAAAACAACATTATGACGAGACAAAACAACATTATGACGAAACAAATCATTCGCACGCACTGTCGTAAAACATACCGAATGATGACTGTGATGGCCAGATGATGTTCGCGGACCGTTTGGGTCTTAAAATATTCAGACATCTGTCATATATATATATATATATATATATATATATATATATACATATATATGCCTAACATGAAAAATAAATGCCTGAGTCGGGATTTGACCGATTTTTATTAACATTTCTGTGCGTTTTTGATTGAGTCCCTCGATGGTTTAGATTCACAAATGGACCCTCTAAAACCACTGGGTGTAGGAGTTCACCTGAATTGAAATTTTAAAAATTGCTCTAGTGGTCACAATTTTCAATGTTTCACAACGAAGCCCAGTATATCCTATTAAAATAAACCAAGGGTAGGTATTATCCAAAAATGAGTGAAATCCGACAATTGTAAGTGGAGGTTTACCTGAAATCTGAAATTAAAAACTGACAAGCAACCGCCATGTTCGGTTCTTCTCAGCATATACCATACAATTTAATCAACCTTCAATATTTCATTTATTTAAGTACAGCAACGCACGCTGTGTATTAGCTAATATGTATGTTAGGGTGGGCCGAAAAATACTCATTTTTTTTATTTCGAAGTTGTAATAGCGCGGAAAAGTTTCCAATTATATAAACAAAAAAAATCAAAATCGGTTGACATCTTTCGGTCGCGTAAAAGCTCTGAAGTTTAACAAAATATGAAAAAAACTTCATTTTTGAGATTATTTCTTTAATATTTTAATTAGATATTTTCGTAATGTATTAGTTGTAACGTCTTCAAATAGAGCCTAAAAACATTGTGCTTTAATTTGGCTTAGATCAGTTGATATCTTCCGGTCGCGCATAAGCTCCAACATTTGCCAGAATAATGAACAAGTTAAATTTTTACGCATTTTTGGTATTTGATAAATAACTTCCAGAGTATATTGTCAGATCCCACAGATAGACACAAACGTGCTCAGCAAATATCAGCAATACCTACTTGATATTAAAAAAAAAGAAATAATTGCAAAAATGATTTTTTTTCATATTTTGCCAAACTTCCGAGCCTTTGCGCGACCGGAATATGTCAACCGATTTTGATAATTTAAAAATATTTTTAGCTATATAATTCGCAACTTTTCCCCTCTATTACAACTTCGAAATAAGAAAATGCGTTTTTTTTTTCGGCTCACCCTAATGTATGTATATTTTTATGTATATAGACATCTACTCTTACATAAAAATTATAACACATATATATTCATCCATAGTAATTCTGCCCGAGGACAGGTCTTGCACTGTAATCATAACATTTTCATGCTATGATTTGCAGCGTTACTAAGGAATTATAGGTGTGGAAGCTTCCCGTTGCTTTCCACACCGGTGAAAGATGATGATGAAGATGATGATGATGGCTGGATGATTTTGGGGGATCGATGGGCCCTAAACTCGTGACATTTGTCTTACAGATGAGGAAAAACCGCGAAAAAAAGTCTCACCCAGGAGCCTGTCCCGACCGGGAATCGAACCCTAGCCCGCTGCGTGACAAGATAGCTCGCTACCTCAAGGCAACAGTGTTGGAATATATATATATATATATATATATATATATATATACATCTCCATCCATAGTAATTCTGCCCAAGGACAGATCTTTCACTGCAATCATAGCATTTTCATACTATGCTTTGCAACTTTACTAGGGAATTATAGGTGTGGTAGCTTCCCGTTGCTTTCCACACCGATGAGGATGATGATAATAATGATAAGGATGATGATGGTGGCCGGATGATTTTCGGGGACCGTTGGGCCTAAGCTTCCTTACATTTGTCTTACAGGTGAGGAAAAATCCCGAAAAAACCTCACCCAGGAGTCTGTCCCGACCGGGAATCGAACCCGGGTCCGCTGCGTGACAACATAGCACACCTCGAGAGCACAGCGGTGGACACTATATATAGTAAAACTTGTAGAAAGCGGAATCGCATGGGACCAATTGTTTTCCACATTAGAGAAAATTCCGCATTATATAAAATTAAAACTTATTAACAATCTTAGATTATAGAATGCCGTATATGTCTTTTTTACGTTCCTTGGATTAATTGTAGTTTCGCTGCTTTTGAAAAGTGAAGTATAGCATGTACGAGCGACTTCGACGGTAATGTGCTAAAAACAGACCCGTTTCGTCGGCGTTAAAAATGTCTCTTAGGCACGTATCCTGAAATTAAAGTATGCAGTTTCGGTTTCCGCTCATCAACTATACTTTCGTCCACATCCTTTGAATCCCTCCAAATTTCACTCTATATTACATTGTGTCGTGTTTTAAAACTGTCCAGCCAACCTGAAGATTCCTTTAAATCGTTATTCCCTTAGGGATTTAGCAACAGCTAGAGCTTGACTTGGAGCATCGTGCACTTGTAAAACACTCCCACACTACTTAGTTGATTTCTTCATTTCCTGTTTTGTTGGTCTTCTCGTCATTTCATGATTTCCTTGCATCCATTTGTTAATTATGTTTCTTTGTGTTTACTTGAGTTTTTTCACATTTTAATTTAGCCTTTATTTCGCATACTGATAGTTTTTTTCTTTATCTTCAATCACTTTCACATTTTCGTTTAATGGCAAAGATACATACGTTTTAGCCATCTTTATTCCGTAAATTCAGAACGCTACCTGTGAAAGATCTGTCTTAGAACTTAAACTAATTTAAGATTTTACAGCACAATGGTTATTTGTAAGACAGGTACAATGTCTGTATTTCGCATAACGTGTGTGCAGTGAAGCCGAAAAAGTCAGGTACAGGTAGAATCTCTACTTCACCCGGCGCGGCGGCAGGAATCATTCCTTATTTTTTGGCCTAACGGGAATTCTATTAAGTGTAAACTAATTTATTTCTCTCTCTGTCTTTCCGCTTTATAAAAATTATATTCATGGATTGTGTAGAAATATCCTTCCGTTTCCGGTTGGACAAATTCCGTTTTATACAAAATAAATACACGTAAAATTACTATTATTTCGCCGAAAGCAATAAATTTGTTCACATTGGACAGATTTCCGTATTATTCACGTTCCGGATTAAACAAGTTTTCTGTATGTACGTATGTATATATATATATATATATATATATAATAGCTGGCCCGGCGAACGTCATATCGCCTTTAAATGTGTTTACGTTAATTTTTCAGATGTTTTAATAGTTATCTGCTATTCGGGGCGGAAACAAATCCAACAAATCAAAGATCATAAAAATCGGTCCGGCCGTTCTTGAGTTATAAATAGTGTAACTAATCCGACTTTGTTATATATATAAGTCCGGCCACGCGTTGCTGTGGCTAGGGTATACGTTAAATTATGTGTGTAAACTAAGTGAGAAATCTAAATCAGAAAGTTTTTGTTTTACACAATTTTTTAGTTCTGGTACGTTAACTACACCCGTTATAAATATGGGTGGTGGTTTATGTGGAAGTGGTTTTGTTGATAGAGATGAATTTATGTTGTCTGCATTCTCAGTATCATCCATAAGTGTATCATAAGGATTATATACATTTATTGGTGGAATATTTTGAAGAGATTGCTGATTTCATTACACTTTCGTTTTTTTCTACGAACTTGTTGGCAGTTTGGATTCCCATCATCATCATCATTATCATCAATAAGTCTCTGTATAGTAATATCATCTTGTGATATATTATAGTAATCTTGTTTTTCATTTACTCGTAATTGAGGCATGGAGATTGTTTCTCTAATATTAGGCATATTATTATAACTAACAGACTTACTTACAGTTTTGTCATTCCGTTCCTTAGGACCTTCATATGTTTTTAAATTGACATTCTTCTTAAATGTAAGATTTATGTCACATAGGCGTATACCAATTTGCGGAAATTCACTTGATATCTTATCATTCATGGTCTCTAGAACTGATTCGCCATATTGTTCAATGTCCCTTCTCGGTCCAGTTAAATTTAAATTAAGTTGCTGTCTTTCAGCCAGATTACTTAAAACTAATACTTACACACGAAATTAATATTATTATCAATATATTGAAAATAAAATAAACACTGAACACACTTAAATTATGAAATAATCAATATTTGTAATTCAATTGAAATTCGCGGTTGCAACAAAAAACACAGCCACCTGGTTAAATAATAAACCTATTACCTTACACCGTCATCTGTTAGAATCGGATGGAACTCACAGATAATTATAACTCTTTGTTAAATAATAAACTAATAATTTGCAATAAAATATAATGCGACTATAAATTTAGTTATAAACAACCGTAAGTCTCAAGTTGGATCAAACAACACAGTGTGCAAAATTTTATCAAAATCGGTTCAGTAGTTTAGGATTCCATCGCGGACAAACAACGTGACACGTAATTTTTATATATTAAGAGATAATAATAGAACAAGTTAATAACTTTACTTATCTTGGCTGCAATCTTTCGTGCGACACATGTAAAGACATAGACATAAAATTGATCAAATTTCAAAAACTTATAGGAACAATAAAAAGCATTCTTTTCCGAAAAGTACGTCCAGATACAATTCTAAAATTTTATAAAACAATGGCTCTTCCAACTCTACTTTATGGTTCTGAAACCTGGACTCTTACTACAGGTAAATTAAATAGGATAGTAGCTGCAGAAATTAAGTTATTAAGACCTTTAGCGGGTTATACGCTTTATGATCACATGCGTAATGAAGATATCCGCAAAGCTCTCAACACACCAGCAATAACTGAAATCATTCAAAAATATCAAAATAATTGGCATGAACACCTTCTGAGGATGCCAAACAATAGACTACCTCTGCAGCTATTGAACTACAGACCCACAGGGCGAAGAGACCCAGGAAGACCTAAGAAGAGATGGAGGGATCAATTTCTTTCCTGAACCGGAACAGGCCAATTGGCTTAATCCATGCCTGCCATTGATGATGATGAAGAGATATATATATATTTTTTTATTTATTTATTTCTCTCTTTCTCTCATACATCTCCTCCCCTACAGCACGACAGGTCTATCAGCCGACTGCTGACATTCAATGATATATATATATATATATATATATATATATATATATATATGGTATGATAAGAAAAATAAATGCCTGGACGGGATTCGAACCCGGATCTCTGAGTCTGTACCTCAGCGTGATATCCATTACACTACCAGGCGAATCCAATTCAAACACTTATTTTTCTTATATATGTATTATACTCTCCATTATATATATATATATATATATATATATATACACTGCTCAAAACAATTAGAGGAACACTATGAAATATGCAAATATTTTTTTCATTGGATAAAGGTACAAACATGAAATTAATAAAGTACATTATTTGTGGTTATTTATTTATTTATTTATTGCTCATGTCAGTAAAAACAAATGAATAACGCTGACAATTAACTTTTCAAATAATTCCGCTATGTAAGCAATTGAATCTTGTGCTTATTTTTCAAAGTTAAACACTCGTTATATAGAGTTAGTATCGTGAATGGCCTCCACGACATTCGATGACAGTTTGGCAACTTCGTGGCATGCTCCCAATAAGATTCTGGATTTCCTCTTGCGGGATATTCTCCCATTCCTCCTTCAGAGCATCTCCAAGTTGCTGCAGAGTTTGTGGAGCTTGATGTCGGTTCCTGACCTTCCTGTCTAGAAGATCCCACAAGTGTTCAATAGGGTTGAGGTCTGGGCTGACCGCTGGCCACTCTATTACCTCAATTTCATTCCTCCTCAGGAAATCCCTGGTGACAGCCGCAGAATGTGCCCTGGCATTATTCTGCATAAACAGAAATCCAGGGCCTACTCCAATGGCAGCAGGTACTACATGCTCTTCCAGAACGTGCTCGATATACCGGACAGCATTCAGTCGCTGGGGAACAAGTACAAGGTCCGTACGATTGTTGTACATATCTCCGGCCCACACCATTATGGAACCTCCTCCGAATCTATCAATTTCCTGTACAGCCTCTGCAGAAAATCTTTCTCCTGGCCGTCCCCACACCCTCAATCGATCATCACAACGTGTAAGACGATACCTGGATTCGTCCGAGAAGAGCACAGACTCCCACTGGTTCAGGTTCCAATCACCATGGTTTTCAGCATACGTACGTCTTGCTGCCTTATACCCATTTGTTAAGAGTGTTTTTTTAACGGACCTTTTTGGACGAATATTCTCTTACCTTAATCTGTTCCTTATGGTTTGGTCTGAAACCCGGATTCCGGAAGCCATATGAAGGTCATTCTGCAGGTCTTTTGCAGTTTTTGTACGCTGTCGAAGAGCAGAAAGAACAACGTATCTGTCATCCTGGGGCTTGTTTTAAATTTACGGCCCTGGCCACGTCTTCTACAATACTGACCTATCTCTCTGTGCCTGTTGCGTAACCTGGACACCACGGAAGGAGAAACCCAAAGCTCTCTAGTCACTTGTCGCAGAGATTGACCTTGTCGTAAAAGATGTAGAGCATGATACACTTCAAACTCATTTAAATGCCTCATTTTGTCAGAGACTTCAATAAACAAGGCAATAATCAACATTCGTCACTGTAGCAACATCAGGAAGCTTACCAATTAGAAGTGGCCAGTGCCTTCCAAAATAAAAAAAAATCTCTATATTTGTTACTTAGGTAATTTCTCTGTATTTAGGCCATGGATCTTTAAAATTTGTATCCAATGATAAAATTAATAATTCAATTTACATATTGTCCAACTTTCAGCATCACAGCTTTAAAAAAATTACTTATTCAATTTATTACAAGTGTTCCTCTAATTGTTTTGAGCAGTGTATATCCGTCCATCCTTAGTAATTCTGCCCGAAGGCAGGTCCTTCACTGTAATCATAGGGCGGTTTGAAGAAGGAGAATTAACCCTATTGCTAATGGATGATTCATTTGAGTCATTTTCATACTATGCTTGCAGCTTTACTAGGGAATTATAGGTGTAGTAGCTTCCCGTTGCTTTCCACACCGGTGAACAATGATGATGATGATGATGGCCATATGATTTCGGGGACCGCTTGGTCCTTAACCTTTTCCTGACATTTGTCTTACAGGTGAGGAAAAAACCCCGATAAAACCTGACCCAGAAAAACTGCCCCGACTGGGGATCGAACCCGGGCCCGCTGCGTGACAAGGCAGCACGCTACCTCGAGACCACAGCGGTGGAATATACGTTATATATATATATATATATATACATATTTCATTGAAGTTTTTTTATAAAAGTAAAATTTTAAGACAAAGGGAGGTAAAATTAAAAACTGTAGAAGGAATGTATTGCAGTGCAACATTATTAATTGTAAAGGAACGAGAAGCACAATTACTATGGGATGGCGCTGCAGTGATTGGATTAGGTGGAGAGCGGTAATACGACGAGGCCCGAGGGAGGGTAGCGATCATGACAACCCCCACTTAATGACCGGGCGACAAATTGACGTCTTGGGGGTGGGCAGTGGAGAATTCTACAGGGACTCACCACCAGCGTTACTCAAACATCACCTGCATGATCCCAAGGGTACTCAACTGTAAAATATAACTAGAATAAAATTGATCAATTCCCGGCTCACTAAGAGTGTCGGAAACATCTGACGAAAAATTAAGCATATATACCTTAAGACAAATAAAATGGGAAGATACCAGACATTGGGTGTCGTTTGGCAGATTTAGGGTGCGCTCGCATCAAGCTATATTCACATTAAAACGTTTTATACTTCCCGTTTATACATGTGGAATATGACCTGCGTCAATGGCATGCCAAACGTATACGTGAAGGAAAATTTGATGTACTCGTACTTAGAAAAATCTTGCTTCAAGAGTCTTCCTTTTCAATGTATGCAAGGAAGAAATGGAAAGGCGACGGTTATGATTTGGTTATTAACTCTAGAAGACAGATTGGCAGGTCATGTCGGTTATCTCGCGCCGTAGTCGAGGGTTTGAACCACCATGTCTTGGTGCATAGTTATGGGACATGCGCTGATTCGAGTCCCTCCTGTGGGGAAAAATTTTATCGCGGAATTTCGGCCAGTAGAAAGAGTTCATGGAAGTTTCTTGTAGGAAAACCAGAGGGAAAACGACCAGTTGGTAGACCAAGAATGAGGTGGGAGAATAACATTAACCATAATTTGAGAGAAGTAGATTATACAGGGAATGATTGGAATACATTAGCTCGGGATAGGGATGTATGGAGAGATTATGTCTGCGCGGCCATGAACCTACGGGTTCGATAGTTCCAGTGAGTTAGTTAGTTATGGTACCAGTACACTGCCAGTAATAACCAGTGGCTCCAGGTTGGGAAAATCAGCTGTAACTGTTGGGGGGCCACATGTGACCTCTACATTGTTTGCATGAACATCGAAGTATGTGTTTGACAAATGTCGATGGAAGGTAGCAATCGGCTTTTAGGCTAAGGACCTTCTAGGTCTGCCGCGCCATAGAGTTTAGGTCATGCTGCTTGATAACAGTGTCAGAAATGCTTTCTATATTTTGATGGAAACAATTAGGAGAAATTTTTAGAAACGCATATGCATAGGAGGATAATGTTGGAATGTATATTGCGGAATTGTATATGGGTGATATGAACTGGTTGAGGATAGGTAGCACCTTCGTGGATGAAGCAGGAACGCCCACGCGCCCAACTACTGTGAAACAAGTACAATAAAAATAGGTGCTGTAAAGATAATATTGTTATCAGAGTGTTATTTTGTGATCAAGTGTCAGAATGGTGGTCAGAAGACGTTCTGACTTAAAGTCGGTCGTCACGAAGGCCTGTTTACCCGGCTGATATGCCGTCTATAACGATGGGAGTCTATATGTCCTACTACCTCAAGCGCCTTACAGGGTCTATAATGGAGTCACTTTACTCTTTCTTACGTAACAGAACTGACATAATATGAGAAAATAATGACGGAAACAAAACACAGCGATCGATTTCCAAGTTTTTTTTTCAATGCACATTCCTGCATTCTTCTGAAGTTGGGGCGCCTAGAAGGCGGAGTTGGTTACCTAGATTATATGATAAATGATAATGATGCGCCAGTAGAGTTCTTAGCCTTAACTTAACCTAAATTCCAGACCATAGACAACCGCAGGAATGATTCCCTTTAAGGAAAACGTCCAGTGGTTTGATCGGGAATCGAACCCGGGACCTCATGAACAGTAGTCAGAAAAGCTGACCACTAGCCCATGCGGCTGGTTATTGATACATGGATTCAACATTCTACCATGAAAAATATCTAATACGTATAAAGATGCAAAATTATTGTTGTAAAGGGAGTGCATGTATATTAATGTTTAATAAAGACAAAAAAGATGAAGATGAGTGAGAAAATCAAGTGATAAATAAGGAATGATAGAAAAGAATTAAGCGCATGTCGGTGGAAACAATGTGGATTATTTAACGTCCCCTTCAAGAAAGGAAGTCAATTGCCCGAACAATTAATTAGTCACACCAGAGGGGGAAATGATTAGGACATACCCACTGATTTGATACAAATTTACCGACCTAGGTTAGCGAAACTTCATTAAAGAGCGCCCTTTTATATTTATTGTTCACTTTTGAATGTTGCATTATAAATGACACAGATGTTTATTGCCAAAGATATTACACATCCGTAGTCAATTATCTACAGGATGAAGAAATCTTGGAGGACAAACTGTCTACAAAAATGAAGAAATCTTGGAGGACAAACTTTCTACAAAAATAATGCTATTTTATATTTAAGGGGAGTATGAAAGGCGTAATCTGCTAATGTTAAATTAACCAAATTTAAGTCCCATTTTCTCTAAAAACATTTAGGTCTATAATAGAGTAATTAAATTTTTAAAGTGTTTAGACACGTATGTTGACCTACTCTCATGAAGATACCATATTATACTCTCATTCTAGATCAAAATATATTTAAAAATATGTTAAAATCAACTTTAAAAACTGTGTAGTATATCTTGAGAGTAGGCCTATCTTATGAAAGTGGATAAGTGGGTTCGAACGATGTTAAATTACATAATATAAAAATTTCGTAACCATATCTTAAATGGTCGCAGGGAAAATGGGACATAAGTTTGATTATTACAACATTATTAGCATGGATCTTTCATCTTTCTGTTAAATACATTTTCTAAAACTGTTCTGTACATACGCTAGGGATTGAATATTGACCAATCCAATATACAGCCCGTGCCAATTTGCACAGTCACGGTCGACTATAATTGAAAAAAATAAGGAGGAGGTACTTAGATGTAAACCAACAAGATACCTTCGCCGAATGTACAGGAAAACGCTCACTGTGTTTACAAAGAGACCTAAAACACGTCTGGGGAAAAGAATCGTATATACTCAACCTAGGATTTAAGGAGAGATCAGGGCTTGCTTGGTTTAGGCTAGGGGCATGGAAATTTCTAAAAATAAGCGACGATCACGATATGCGAATATGTCCAATGTGCGGGAACTTTGAAGATGAGATACATATATTAGGAAAATGTAATGATTTAGAATATTGGAGACGTCAGTTATTACCGGAAAGATTTCTAAATTCAAATCGGGAAAGATTGGCATGCTACGAGTTATTGGTAAATCCAGAAAATTGGATAAACCTCGGTAAATTTCTGGACAAAACGCGAAAAATAAGGACAACACTCATTCATGAATAAATATATGTTATCAAAATGCAGTACCATTAATGATTAACAATTATATATAAATTAATTAGTGTATAATGCTGTTGTGTTATTATTTAATTGGAATATTAATGTTTTCTTTATGTAATTGTAATGTTAATGTTTTTTTTAGTGTATAATGCTATTGTGTTATTACTTAATTGTAATATTATTGTGTTTTCTTTATGTAATTGTAATGTTATTGCTATTGTGTTATTACTTAATTGTAATATTATTGTGTTTTCTTTATGTAATTGTAATGTTAATGTTTTTAGTGTATAATGCTATTGTGTTATTATTTAATGGTAATATTTTTATTGTGTTTTCTTTATGTAATTGTAATGTTATTGCTGTTTTTGTTTATTTTTCTTTACACTAGTACCAATTATTACTTTATTGTAACGGACTGTCAACAGCACGTACGGCTTACTGCCCGTGCGACCCATATTTGTAAATAATATTGTAAATATCTTACTTTTTGTCTAATAAAGTCCTACTACTACAAAGAAATACTGTCGAAATGAAACTGTCAGAACTATTCGTGATTATACTATACAATTTTATAAAATTAAGTCTACAATAAAATACTAAATCTAAAATATAACCTGTTTCATTATGCATGGAATATGTATTGAAAAAATGTCTACCATAAATGTCTTTGATAAGAAGAAAATTGTGGGAAATAATGAAGGCAAGAGGGTACCATGCTCAACTTATAGAAGGAATAAAAAGCCTTTATAACGACACGAAAATTATCTTTAATTTAGATGATTATTCCAGAGATGATATTTTAATAAATCAAGGAGTTCGACAAGGGTGTACATTATCACCTATATTGTTTAATATATATTTTGACGAGGTTATACGAAAATGAAAAAAAATCATGTCCAATAGGAATACAAATTAATAAGGAAATTTATATGAATATTTTAATGTAAGCAAACGATCTGGTAATTATACAGAAGTCAAAGGATGATTTATAAAGAGCCATTTACACGTTGCATCAGTTTGTACTCTATTATAATCTTAAAGTCTCAACTTCAAAAACTAAAATTATGACTTTTCAGGGCAAAGTGCCAGTCAGAGCAAAAATAGTAATCAATAATGAAATAATAGAACAGATAGCACATTTTAACTATCTTGGTTCAGATATAACATATATCTATGATTGGGATATACATAATAAATTAAACCGATATCAAATTATGTGTGGCACTATAAGAAGAACTCTCCGAAAGACTCGAAGAGAAACTCAGCTCAGGTTATATAAAAGTATAGCTGTTCCTGTTCTTTTATATGGATATGAATCTTGGGTACTTACAAGGAAAGATATCTCTCAAAATCAATCCGCTGAAATGAAAGTTTTAAGATCCGCAAAAGGATGTACTCGCATGGATAGCATAAAGAATCAATAAGAAATGAACTGGATATATTTTCAATACTCGATAAACAAGAAGATCGCAAATACCGATGGAAAGAACATTTAGACAGAATGGCAATACAAGATTAGCCAAAAGATCAACACCTACATCTCGCATGAAAAAAGATATTTGGGACGGGCAAGGAAACGATGGACTTGAGACCGGAACAGGTCGCATTGACCTAATCCTGGAAAGGAAGAAGAAAGAAGAAGAATTCTACCATCAATTTTGGTTTAACGCGTAAATGTATGCTTATTTGCAGTCGCTTTAACGTCTAATATTACATCGCGTCTAGGAAATTTAGGTTATTCAGTAAGTTGCGTATTTTTAAGGTTGGGTTTTCATGTCCTTTTCTGAAGAAATTAACTCGTTTTGCTGAAGAATCTTCTTTTTTAAGTGCGAAAAATGTAAAAATTGTGAGTTTGATTTCCTTCAGACTGGAAGTTAAGTCGACAGATGAATACCGTATGTTTAGGCCACGTAAGAGAACCTAAAGCCTGAAATAAGACGCCTCTGAGCAAAATTTGTTGCCCTTTAAACGCCAAGCTTTGAATTGTTACGCTAGCTCCCCTTAGGAGTTAGAGATCACCTCTTGTAATTATAATATTTGGATTCTGTTAATAAAGTTCTAATCCTGAATTTACCTGACAGTTTAGGACAACCAGTAAAAACCTCAGTCATGTTAGTCGACACCGGAGTTTGAACCCAGGTCACCTCGATTATACTCTCAAACGTTACCGCCTGAGGCAACTTCTCAGTCGTATTTTGTTTTATTTTATTGTGAACGTGATTATCTTAGCACACAACAATGGGTTGCCATAGTTACGGGGAATACTGCCCTCATCGATAAAACAGGAGCATTCAAGGTGCCACCCAAGACTATAAAGCGACAACGTCTTGTAGGGAGACGCTATCGCCGGACACCAATTACATTGATATGACGTCACTAGTCTGTTCAATGCAGTCTGTCGTTTTGATCGTGGGGACGGAACGGGGACTTGTGTCAATTTATTCAACTACTACAACGCACGACGCGGCGTAAGTCTCTCTATTCATGCAGCATTCGTATCGTTCGCTTCAGTGGAGCAGACGGTAAGGTGCTCATTTTCCGACGACGCGGGCCCACGTTCGATTCTGGTCAGGTATATATTTTTATATTTATTATTATTTAATAACATCGTTAATTTTTAATAATGCCTACATGTTACCAGGCTTCGTTATATAAATAAATGTGTACACACACACACACACACACACACATATATATATATATATATATATATATATATGGAAATATTCCCTGTCGGAACAGGCTCCTGGGTGAGATTTTTTCAGGTTTTTTTCCTCACCTGTAAGATAAATGTCAGGAAGCTTAGGGCCCAACGGTCCCCGAAAATCATCCGGCCATCATCATCATTATCATTCTTCACCGGTGTGGAAAGAAACGGGAAGCTACCACACCTACAGTTCCCTAATAAACCTGCAAAGTATAGCATGAAAATGCTATGATTGCAGTGAAAGACCTGCCCTCGGGCAGAATTACTATGGGATGGAATATATGGAAATAAATAATTAAAGGAAACAGTTAATATATATAATGAATAACAGTTGTAACGTCTCATTACTTTGTTTAGAAAACACATGGTATAATAAAATTATTTATTTCCATTACTAATACAAAATGCGTCTGATTAATTTAAATTAAGTTAATATCTAATTTCATTAAACTTGTAGTCCTGAATTACTGCATTGCTTCATACAAACAATTTCTAGGAGAAATGACTGTGGTCTAGTGGAGGGAGCTTCTGTTTCCCGTGCATGAGGTCGCGTGTTCGATCCTGCTGCCATGCTTTTCTTTCTCTCTCTCTCTCTCTCTCTCTCTCTCTCTCTCTCTCTCTCTCGTCCTTATTTCAATTAATTGCCTTCCTTTTGTTTAATTTTTTGCTTTGTTTTATTTTCAGTATTTACCGCACTACTTATTTACACGAAATTGTTTTCCATTGCACTACACACAACGAAATAGAACGGATTTAGTTTCTCAAATAGTTGTATACTTGTGACCCAAATAGCTGATCTCTGATCATGCGCAGTGGCTTCGTTCTGAGACTTGAAAATTATCTGTGCGCCATCAATAATTTCAAAGGCTGTACAATGACAGCTAAAAGTGTATTGTATGATCAGAAAAAAAAATCCTTCTTTCAAAAGCCAAGACACAGATAGACAAGTCGGATGTAAAAGCGGAAATATTTCTAGCTGATCGTCTAGAGCTGGACATTTAAAGAAGGAGCAACACCCAATAGAGATTGGATTCGGTTATCTAGTAATCTACCAATCAATTTTAATTTGTATGCGTTTAAAGTATTTTTAAGAACAGTATTCTGCAAAGCATTAATCTGTGGATTATGGTCGATTTATTAAAAAGAGTTTTAAAGTAACATTCAGCACCAAAATTAGATTAATTCTGTGTTCCATATCAAACAGTGTTATGTCCATTTTACTTGTATAATTATATTTATTTAACTGCTGCCACCTGTCAGCACATTAAAATCACAATAAACAACTGTTTGACCAAAACTGAGAACAACAATAAAAATAATATCTAATTAATGATAATCAAAATTAAGACTAATAAAAACACGACAAAGAAACAGCAATCCCTAAACACTATATGTATAAATATACAGAAAATGGATTATATTTTATAAGACATCAGCTACTATTTTTATAAAATATAATACATTATTCTTCTTCTTCCTTTCATGTGATAGACCTAGTGGTCTGTTACGGTCTCAATCCAACGTTTGAAGGGTCTGCCCAGAGACTAATATATTATTGAATACTGTTAGTGTGGTGTTTTGGTTAGTTAATAAAAAATTACTGAGTATGTTTTTCAAAGATGTTCTGTCTCTGACAAAGAGTGAAATCTTCAATGTAGAAATCCACAAAAAAAAAAACATTAATTTAACATTATACGTAAATATTTTATTCTCTCCTGAAAATTTCACTTTCAAGGTCATGAAACACCTTCTCATATCAACACATGTGACGTAACAGTCGGTTCTTATTGTTAACTGATGACATAACTAAATATGACGTCTTCATCTTTATTTTCTTTGTTCTGTGGTAACTAGGATACCGAAATGGCGACTTGCTCGGAGGTAAAAAAATTCTCGTTTCGATGCAAACCCCCGATAGTAGTAAGCAGAAAAGAAGGATTCATAAAAAAAACATACATATGTAATTGACAGAAGAGCTACATACTGGAAAACATGCGAGCGGAACGGACGGTAAGCATTTTTTTACGTAGTTAGACAAAGGTTATAGTGGCGGCTATTATTATTATTATTATTATTATTATTATTATTATTATTATTATTATTATTATTATTATTATTATTATTATTATTATTATTATTATTATTATTATTATTATTATTATTATTATTATTATTATTTATTAAATCTACTTCATTTCTATCTGTTCCGGATCCAAAATCGGTTATGGTTTATTTCAAGTTTTAGCACTGATTGATTTTGGAGCGATTACATTAGTACCGAACAAGTCTCCCATCAGCCGACATTGGCTGTGTGATCGACTCAAGGTCAAGTCTCGCCACGCTCAACAGGCTGCGCTAAAAACTTAGAACAATCTACATACGTCAAAAAGTGTGTCGCGTAAGAATTGCGTTCAATATGTCCAACATATAGTCCGATCTTGGAAATATGTCTTAATTAAAAAAAAATTAAATCAGTAGTATCTAGTTTAATTGCGAGAAAATAAACATTGTCGCGCCATTCATAGCTATATTTCTGTGTTACATATTATTACAATGACTTGTTCTCATTCAACTTGCAGACATTTTCCAAACAAATACACGCGACATAAGTAATTTGTTACAATCACTATCGACTGTTGTTCCATTATAAACATAACTAAAAATAGATGATTCACTTCACAAAAATTATATCTAAGTAACGAGTCGTGTTTCAATTTTGTATACGGCACGTCCAAGGTTCAAACCCTGGCACCAATAAAACTCACCCAATTTTTTTTTTCTGTGGTGAACACAAATTTCATTTAATCACATGTCTCCCCGTGGACCTGGGGCACGCCATACCTCTTAGTCGTTAAGGCAATATGCTACGAGCCGGAATATCGAGGATTCGAGTCCAAGTGGGGTCAGGATTTTTAAATCTGATCCAAACCTTCTGGCGGCACTATGGCCCTGGGTTCGACTCCGTCTCTAAGGGATATGAGTACGTTTGTTCTGGGGGTAAAAGCTGCCGTCACGCAGGGCTGACAACCCGACTGACATCAAGTGCCGATTGTCCAGAAAAAGTGGGAACCTTAATCTCCTACTATCCCAAGAGACTCTTGAGGCCTGTAGGAGATCACTTTACCCCATGGACCTACAGAGCCTGCGTCACATACATAGCTGGATGATAATCTATCAGTATAGGGATGACAACAGCTGGTGGAGCCGATACTTACTCCAATTCCACATGATTCTGCAAGGCACTAGTCCCCCTTGACCTGAAATACTATCTATAAAATTTCTAGAAAATTAACTCTAAAAAGTTTTTCATATACGGCGGTATACAAACCACAAACTTAAGTAAGGTTTAACGTGGATTATCGATTATGGGACAGATTCCTATGTAAGATGCTTAATCCTCTCTGTTACGGCGCGGTTAAAGCATTTATGAATATCTCTCTCTCTCTCTCTCTCTCTCTCTCTCTCTCTCTCTCTCTCTCTCTCTCTCTCTCTCTCTCTCTATTCTCTACAATACAGTAGTTTTCCTACAACCCATTGAATTTTACTCCTCCTCCATATATCCCTATTCTCTGCGTCACTTTCTGTTAATTCTCTCGACACCGTACTCATATGTATACTTTGAATCCACTTTTTTTTTTTTTGGTCTCCGTTTTCTTCTGTTGCCCTTCGCTCCATAGTTATCGTCTTAGGTATTATCGCCTCACTATGATGCTTAACAATCGGCTCGCTTTGTTTCCCCGCAGCTGTTGTATGTTATTAAAATACAAAGATCCCGAGTACGGCTACTACGACGATGTTGCCACATTGCTTTTCTTCCCTCCATTTCAATTAAAACATGAAACGTGCAGCAGTCGATCCAGTTATACAATTGTATACCGTAATTAATTGTTATAATTATCGGTGATTTATTGTGATATGTAGCTCGAATAATACAACATATCTATATAGTATATTTGTTTAATAAGTAATTTCAACATGTGGCGGCCATGGGAAAATATTTCAGACCGAATCGATAATGTGACACAAGAGGAAGAACCTCTTAATAGTTCAAGGAACAATAAATTACATTGACAGACTCTTAGTAAACAGTGTCAACAGTTGGTTTGTAATTAATGTTTATGATTATATTAAAGAAAACAATCTCTGAAGAGGGTCTCTTAGATAAACTTGGCTATTCTTCCCTCAGTTTCAATTAAAACTCGGAACGATGTGCGGCATTCGATCCAATTATACAATTGTATACCGTAATTAATAGCTATAATTATCAGTGATTTCTTGTGATATGTAGCTTGAATAATAATACAATATCTACATATTGTATTAGTTTAATATGTAAGTGATTTCAACATGTGGCGGCCATGCGAAAATATTTCAGACCGAACAGTTAATAATAATAATAATAATAATAATAATAATAATAATAATAATAATAATAATAATAATAATAATAATAATAATAATAATAATAATAATACTAATGATAATAATAACAATAATAATAATAATAAATTAAAATCCAAACTATGGCCAACTCACTGGCTCTGTCGAACCCGTAGGTTCATGGCCGCGCGGACATTAGCTCTCCATACATCCCTATCCTGAGCTAATGTTTTCCAATCATCCCCTGTATAATCTACTTCTCTCAAATCAAGGATAATGTTATTCTCCCACCTCATTCTTGGTCTACAACTGGGCGTTTTCCCTCTGATTTTCCTACCAGAAGTTTCCATGCACCTCTTTCATCCCCATATGTGCAACATGTCCTGCCCATCGCAGCCTATGAGACTTAATTGTTCTTATTATATCTGGCTTCTTATACATATCATGTAGCTCACTAGTATGTAGTTTTCTCCATTCATCTATCTGTTCATCTCTTTTTTTTATCCAAAACATTTCCTAAGAACTTTATTCTCAAATATTCGTAATCTTCTTTCCCCCCTTAAAGGAAGAGTCATGTTTCGCATCCATATAATATAAAAGGTAAAGGTATCCCATTACAGGGCTAGGAAGCCCTTGGGGTAGTAGGAGGTTAAGGCTCCCACTTTTCTGGACAATCGGCACATAATGTCAGCCAGGTTGTCAGACCTGCGTGACGGCTGTCTTTACCCCATAACATGTGTTTGGTACTCATTTCAGTTAGAGGCTGAGTCGACCCCAGAGCCATAGTGCCGCCAGAAGATTTGGGCCAGTTTAAAATTCCTGACTCCACCGGGACTCGAACCCTCGATCTTGTAGTGTAGTGCCTAAAGAAAAAACTCCTAACAACTTTATTCTCAAATACTCGTAATCTTCTTTCCCCCCTTAAAGTAAGATTCCATGTTTCGCATCCATATAATATAATTGGGAGAATAACTGTTTCATATATTTTCAGTTTAACATTTTTTTATAGGAGCTGGGAAGACATGAGTCCCTATATAATAGCATGCAATTCCAGAATTGATCCTATGTTTAATTACTTTGTGCATCTCATTCCTATTTGTGATTATTTTTCCTAGATAGTTGAAATCAGCCACTTCTTAAAAATTTCGTTCATTTGTCATTAGATGTCAATTTCCATTAGGCCTATATAATGCATTTCTATGTGTGAATATATATCTAGTTTTATTTATGTTTACTTCCAGTTCCAATTTCTCAGTGTTCAGTAGAGTGCGTGTGTTGGCCCTTAGTATCTCCTCGTTATCGATCAATAATAATGCTATACCGTTAGTATAAAAATAAATAATATATAATTTTAATTTTAAAAGTTAAACAATACCAAATCCATCCATCCATAGTAATTCTGCCCGAAGGAAGGTTCTTCACTGCAATCATAGCATTTCCATGCTATGCTTGCAGCTTTACTAGGGAATTGTAGGTGTGGTAGCTTCCGTTGCTTTCCACGCCGGTGAAGGATCATGGTGATGATGATGGCCATATGATTTCGGAGACCGTTTGGGCCTTAAGTATTCCTGACATTTGTCTTACAGGTGAGGAAACACCCCGATAAAAACCTCACCCAGAAAAACTGCCCCGACCGGGGATCGAACCCGGGCCCGCTGCGTGACAAGGCAGCACGCTACCTCGAGACCACAGCGGTGGACTAATACCAAATAATAACGTAAAATTAAATAATAACATAAATAATCAATGTCTTCTGTCCTTGTGTAATAAACGCTCATAGCGCTATCAGAAACGTGACAACATCGCCGGTCAAGTATTTTATATAAACTATTAACCATCCGAGTGAGGCTATAATATCCTGTCATGTGATATCCTGTTTACGTTTCCAAACCATTTCAGTCTTCTTTCTTCCATAACTTGTAGAATATCTTTTTGAACATCCATTATTTCTCTGATTTTAGTATTTCTAATTTTGTCTCACTATTTATAAATATCAAAATAGCTCTGACACATTTTTAATTTTGATCCCCCGTCGGGACAAGTTTACTGGATGAGGTTTTTTTCTTCACTTGTAGGACTAATGTTAAGTCCCGCGCGGGGAGGTGGGTGGTAAGTTTCCTGACCACACGAAATTTAGTTACGCTTATTTCCCTACATATCTCCGCGAGTGACATGTCGTTCGTACGTACATTGCCTCGAGGAGACATCTAGTAACAAACTAAAGTATTACTCGGATGCAAGAAGATCGGTATATTTTCATCTGAAGTATTTTTATTCACATTTGAGATTATTTTATGTAAAGTAAAGTGATCCCACAACAGGCCTCAGGAGGCCCTTGAGGTAGTAGGAGGTTAAGGCTCCCACTTTTTCTAGACAATCGGCACATTATGTTATCCGGGTTGTCAGCCCTGCGTGACGGCCGCCTTTACCCCCAGAACAAGTGTCTGGTACCCATTTCCGTTAGAGGCTGAGTCGACTCCAGGGCAATAGTGCCGCCAGAAGGTTGGGTTAGTTTAAAAATCCTGACCCCACCGGGACTTGAACCCTCGACCTTCCGGCTTGTAGCGCAGTGCCTTAACCACTACGCTACGGCGTGTCCCCGGTTCTTTTATGTACAACATTTTTTTATACACAAAAATTAATTACAGATAAAGTGAAAGCAACTGCACATAAACAAATGACATTACAACAAAATTGTTTTCACGAAAAATGGATACTGCGGTAGTTTCGAGGCGTCATCCTTCGCATTGTTTAACACATGCACAGTGCAGACCCTTACATTTCAAGATCATAAGAAACTGATATTAAAGCGTCTACAAATAAGTTGAAATTAGAAAATAGTTCTATTTTGTCTATTGGTGGTATCCTAGGAAACAACTTTGATTTTTTTATATCAAGGAAGATGGTTGAAGCGATAGTGTTTGAGACTCGTATTCGGGATGTCCCAGGTTCAAATCTCGGTACTGAACAACCTGAGTTTTTTTTTTTCCTCGTTCGCCTCATTCCAAGACAAGTTGTCAGTCAGAATTTCATTACCGGGATCCATTTCATCATATTCACCATTCCATAGTGTAATTATAAAATCATAAAAATGTACATGAACTTGCCCTTTTGGTGTCAATTGCTGGATATATGCCCTTTTTGTTTTAAGAACCAAGACTTTATAATTCATTTGTTAGAATTCTGACGTCAGGTTCCGTTTAATCTACTCAATTTATTTCGTTAGGTGAGAAAATGAACATGTTACATAATTATCTAAGTAAAAAACCAAGGGACAAAAGTACTATTATATTTCGCAACATTAAAAATTGTAGATATTATAACGATTGTATTCATCCATCCATAGTAATTCTGCCCGAGGGCAGGTCTTTCACTGCAATCATAGCATTTTCATGCTATGCTTTGCATTTTTTCTAGGGAATTGTAGGTGTGGTGGCTTCCCGTTGCTTTCCACACCGGTGAATGATAATGATAAGGGTGATTGCCATATGATTTCGGGGACTGTTTGGGCCTTAAAGTTTTCCTGACATTTGTCTTACAAGTGAGGAAAAACCCCGATAAAAACCTCATCCAGAAAAACTATCCCGACCGGGGATCGAACCTGGGCCCGCTGCGTGACAAGCCAGCACGCTACCTCGAGACCATAGCGGTGGACAGCGATTGTATAGAACTTATAAATGATTTTTGTCACTCTCTATGTAGTCCTATAATATTTAAAAAAAACATTTACACATATTATGAGCATAACAATAACCATGATTCAGGATATATATATAGCGAATGATTGGAATATAGGCTACTAGCTCTGGATAGGATTGTGGGGAGAGTTAATGAGCGTGCGACCATGAACCTCCAGGTTCCACAGTGTCAATGAACGAATTAGAAAACATTCTGTAATTATGAAACACAAAATATTATTATTGACTCAACAATACAACTCTTTTATCCATCCCCACTGTTACACCGTTACTGTAGTAACGAGTTACTACGTATTACATTTTGCAAGCTATTGGGTAAGTTGAAAAAAGTTACTCTTAAAAGTTAATATAATTATGAACAAATTATTTAGCAGATAATACTGATAAACTTAAAATCTGTTTCTGAGCAGTCCATTTCATCATTTAAAACAAATGTAAATTTATTTGTGTCGGATTTAATTCATTAAGGTTTTTATAGTATACTATTCCGTTTCTTTCCAGTGTCTTCATGTCTATCCGCAGTGATTATTATTTAATTAGAGTAGTGTAAAGTTTAAGGCGACTCTGTGGCGCAATCGGTAGGACGCTCGCGTCTCATGGCTGGGGTCTGGATATCGAGTCTCGGTCACTCCATGTGGCTTTCGTGGTGGACGAAATGGGGCTTGGGCAGATTTTATTCGCGGTATCTCCCGTTTTTCCACAGCCACCATTTTCTCCCATACTCATCTCATCCAGTTCATTTCATTTCGTTCATCTGCCCCTGTGATGACGCGTCAAGCGTGGTCGGCCAGCACCCTTGTTATTCACAGACCTTCTATATATAGGGGTTCATCTCATCCCTCGATCCGAATCTGAGTAGGACACGAGTTGAAGATATTTAAATACGAGTATATAGAGTTTAAATAAATATACTAAAATCTTTTCATCAGTGCCCCAAGCTTATCCAGCAGACCCTAATATTAATTCCACATGCTCTGCACACAGCCACAAAACATGCGGTTTCTTAAAATTTTATTTGTGTATTTTGATATATTTTATATCCGATCATTATTATAAACACGTCCCCGAGCAATTGTTTAATTTGCAACTCCACACGGACGTTGAAGGTAGCTACACTTCGCACAGTGTACACTTGCGGTAGGGATCGTTATTTGTCATCGTATTGTCTATGGCTTGCTCCTCATTCTACATTTCTACCCCTTGTATAGACCTGAAAGAAAACGCAATCTCTGTTGTTTGTATCAGTGTTGAGATAGTTCGTGTCATGTGCTACACACGATAATTCTGCAATTGATTATTAGTTTAGCTCAATTTAGGACACTTGTAAATGCAAATTCACATTTGAAATTCCTCTTCAGTAGTAGCAGATGAATCGATATTTTAATACTTTAATTTGGATAGTAGTAGTTGCATCAACAAGTAAAGCAATAACGTCACGGAGCTTAAGTTTGGAGTGCGTGAGATATAATTTGTGAACGAATGGGTGGTTTGAATTACAAAAATATATAAACTTTTGCTCAATTTACGGATTTCCACCTATTTAGTCTCTGGTTTCCAGAATCTATCCTCTTAACATAATTTAAACACACGATCACAACATAATCTCTTAATGTACCGCAACATGGGACATCCCATATCTCATCATCATATACTATCTCCACGTCTCACAACTGGAACTCCTTACTTACTTACTTACTTACTGGCACTATCGAACCCGTAGGTTCATGGCCGCGCTTATATAAGTTCTCCATATATCCCTATCCTGAGCTAATGCTTTCCAATCATTCCCTGTATAATCTACTTCCCTCAAATCATAGTTAATGTTGTTCTCCCACCTCATTCTTGGTCTACCAACTGACTGGGCGTTTTCCCTCTGGATTCCCTACAAGAAGCCTCCATGCACGTCTTTCACTCCCCATACGCGCAACATGTCCTGCCCATCGCAGTCTACGAGACTTTAATGTTCCTCTTTACCACAGGAAATCATGGGGCTGCCGGATATTAGAATAATTTAAAAGATATCTAAATTTAGGGTCTATATATGCTCTAACTTGGTTTGACAATTACCTCGTGTAATGTACACTTAGCGACAAAAAGAAGGAGCCGCTTCAAAAGCAGAGTTCCTGTTATGGCCCACTGCTCATGCTCGTAAAGCTAAAGCTGTGATTCACCTGGTAACGCACTGTTAAATGTTTTAAATACGCTGTATTATTTTAATCGTCTTAAACAGTTAAAGAACAGTGAAGAGAGATGTTTTCTAGATATTTACGAGTGTTCAACAAATGCAATATTACTCAAATTGCGACATTTCAAATAAAGTTAAATACTCGTTCATAGTGCAAAAGTACAAGATAACCAATATTTAAACAACTAGTATCCGACGTTCGAGTAGCGTAGATCGTTAAACCACTTACAAGAAAATGAAATATATATAAAAGGCATGGTTCGAATCCTTCAACAATGTTTTTTTTATTCATTTATATTTTCGCAAAATACATCCTATACGTGCTATAACATACAATTCCTCCCACGTAATCTACGTCAACTTCACACTATATTAAGTAATATCTCTGCCTTCGTAAACTCTATAACACTATTTAGCTACCGGTATAAATTTAATTGTGTGTGCAATACCACGTTTTAATAATAATGCTATAAATTTATGTAATAGAAGATAATACAGCTTCATATATTTGTGTTTATTTATTTATTACATATTAGTGAGGAAAACGTTTCCATCACCCTTCAATTAAAATATTTAGTTTATATATGTTAAGTCCAGCATAATAATAGCCCATAGTTGATGGACAATAATAAATCAATAATAATAATAATAATAATAATAATAATAATAATAATAATAATAATAATAATAAATAATAATAATAATAATATTAATAATAATATTTTTATTGTCCATCATCCATAATTATAATAATAATATTAATAATGGGATGTATCAAAGGATGTGAAGAATGTAATTAACTGGTGATCAAAATTAATTCAAAATGTACCCGCGCAGTAGCCGTGCGGTCAAGGTAGGAAGCCTTGGCGCAGAGCTACGGGACTTGCGCTGGTTCGAGTCTCCATGGGGGAAGAACTTTTCTCATGGTATTTCGGCCAGTATGGGACCGGTGCCCACCCAGCATCGTGAGGCAATTGGATAGCTACAATAAGTAGCGACTCCAGGTTGAGGAACCAGCTATAACGGCTGGGGGACTCGACATGCTAACCACATGCCACCCCTACACTGGCTGTTGATCATCTATCTCTGTGATTGACACATGTGGATGTGAAGGGCCAGCAGCCGGCTGGTAAAAGGGCAACCGCTGAAAAGTGGAAAGACCCTCAATCGGAATCAGAACCCAAGAAAATTACATAAAATATAGAATTCAATAAGGCAGATCAGTAATAACAATGTTAAACGGCGTTTTGTGGGATAAGCACATATGAATGGATACCAAATTAGAAATGTATAAATCCATAATTCGAAGCACGCTAACATTCGTTGCAGAAACTTGGCAGTTAAATAAAATGTTGAGTTTAAAGCTTATGCCTACTGAAACGGATTGTTTCAGACGCTCAACTTGACATTCTAAATTGGGAAAAATCAGAAATACAATCATCAGAAAACAAATGAAAGTCTAAAATTCAATATTAGATTTTGTGAGATACAGACACTAAAATGGTATTGGTCATACATGTAGGATGCCAAAGAAAAGATTACCCAGACAAGCTTTCCAATGGATTCCACCTGGGAAAGGAAAGAGAGATCCACGTAGATTTAAACGGATGGATGATGTAAGAAGAGGTATGAAATAATTGAAATGTGAAGATAGAGAAGAATGAAGAAAGACGATAAAATTTTTAAAAGCTTTGAGCACAGGAACATGTTTTATTGTATAGTAAACCTGTCTATAAATAAACAAGTAAATAAATAAATAAATAAATAAATAAATAAATAAAAATAATAAAAATAGTAATACTTCCAAATAGTTAGTACGTTGTTTCTTTAGTAGTGGACAGACAATAAAATAGAACACATTTAACAATTAAAAAATCTAACCTCATCGGGAATCGAACCTGTGACCTTTTGCATACATGTGAAGCCACTGAACACTGAGCTAAGCATACGCTAGGTAATTGCTCTTGAAAGAAATACACTTCAACGAAAGTAGAGAAACGTATTGTAGCCGTACTGTGCAATTAATTTACTCGTGTGAATCGCACGTTGAAACATAAAATATTCGAGATCAAGAGTCGGCCCATTCTTTTTGTCGCTAAGTGTACATGTAATTTAGGTGTTTACGTTCAAATTATTATATTATAAATGCTATTATTATTATTATATATTTTCCGGATAAAATATTAGTTGTTTATGAAATTTCCATTGCAATTTTGATATATTCTTACTAAATTACAAATAATGTACTATATATATTCTGCTGGATGAGGTTTTTTCGGGTTTTTTCCTGACCTGTAAGACAAATGTCAGGAAGCTTAGGGCCCAACGGTCCCCGAAAATCATCCGGCCATCATCATCATCATCCTTCACCGGTGCGAAAAAGAACGGAAAGCTACCACACCTATAATTCCCTAGTAAAGCTGCAAAGCATAGCATGAAAATGCTATGATTGCAGTGAAAGACCTGCCCTTGGGCAGATTTACCATGGATGTATATTAAACTGTAAATAATTAGCCTATGTATTTTTATACTTATACTGGCTGATAGGAATTTTTCTTAAAGGCAATTATTCCTGCAGTTGCCCATGGTCTGGAATTTAGGTTAAGAACTCTATGACGCTACATTATCATTTATTACCCATCATATCATCGGGGTAACATAACTCCGTTTTCTAGGCGCGCCAACTTCAGAAGTGGGTTATAATTACGCCAATGCCAAGAGAGTGTACCAGAAATGTCTAAACAACAACCGTGGAGCAATGACTAAAAAAAAAATATCCTGGATTAGTGGAATAGACGCTCTAATTGCATTAACTCTGCTAGAATAAATAATAATAATCCATCCATCCATAGTAATTCTGCCCGAAGGCAGGTTCTTCACTGCAATCATAGCATTTTTATGCTATGCTTGCAGCTTTACTAGGGAATTGCAGGTGTGGTAGCTTCCCGTTGCTTTCCACACCGGCGAAGGATGATGATGATGATGATGATAATGATAAGGATGATGATGGTGATGATGATGATGGGCATATGATTTCGGGGACCGTTTGGGCCTAAATGTTTTTCTGACATTTATCTTACAGGTGAGAAAAAACCCGATAAAAACCTAACCCAGAAAATGCCCCGACCGGCGATCGAACCCGGGCCCGCTGCGTGACAAGGCAGCATGCTACCTCGAGACCACAGCGGTGGACATAATAATAATAATAATAATAATAATAATAATAATAATAATAATAATAATAATAATAATAATAATAATAATAATAATAATATATAATAATAATAATAATAAATGGGACCAATTTTTTTTCCACATTAGAAAAAATTCCGCTTATAAAAAATTAAAACTTATTAAAAATATTAGATTATAGAATACCGTATATGTATTTTACGTACCTTGGATTAATTGGAGTTCCGCTGCCTTTCAAAAGTGAAGTATAGTAAGTATGATCGACTTCGTCGGTAACGCGCGAGAAAAGTCCTGTTTCGTCAGCGTTGAAAATGTCTCTTAGGTGCGTATCCTGGAATTAAAGTATGCAGTTTCGGTTTCCGTTCACTAACTACACTTTCGTCCACATCCTTTGATTCTCCACACATTTCATTCCACACTACATTGTGTCGTCTTTTGAAACTGGTCAGCCAATCTGAAGATGCCTTGAAATCGTTATACCCTAGGGATTTAGCAACAACTTTGGAGCATCGGTCCTGCAATTAAGAGATTTATCTTCAATCACTTTCACTTTTTGTTTAATGACAATGATACATACGTTTTAGCCGTTTTTATTTAGTAAATTCAGAACACTACATGTGAAAGTTCGGTTTCAGATCTTAAATTAATTTAAGATTTTATGTGCAATGGTTATTTCTAAGGAAGGTATCTGTATTTCGCTTAACGGGTGTGCAGTGAGGACGAAATAAAATTTCAGTTACAGGTAGAATCTATATTTGACCCCGCGGCAGGAATCATTCCTTATTGTTTTTTTGGCATAACGGAAATACAATGTAATGGAAACTGATTTATTTCTCTGTCTTTCCGCCTTATAAACATTTTTTCATGAATTGTGTAAAAATGTCATTCCGTTTCCGCGTTGGACAGATTTCGTTTTATACAAAATAAATACAGGTAAAATTACTGGTATTTCGCCGGGACCATAAATTTGAAATTTGTTCATATTGGGCAGACTTCCGCATTATTCACGTTCCGAATTAAAGAAGTTTAACTGTATTATTGTTACCAGAAAAATATATTTTATTTATTTTTAGAAAATGACCATTCAAAGCGATTATTATGAATTCTAATAAGATCGCGGACTGTAAATTATATTACATGCCCATATGTAACAACGTAAGTAGGCCCTAGCTGTCAGATTTTTATTTCATTTTCAAATCATCAATATACATTTGTTATGACTTCACGTCCTCCTTTATTTATCCAGTAACACGAAGATGTAGCACTGATTTGAAGACCACTTTTAGCAATATGAATTAATAATTACAAACCCAGTGGAATTAACTAAATAGGCCTATACATAAGATATGGAGAAGAATGTGAAAAAATTACTTTGATCTTGTGAAATTCTGAACATTACAATACTAAAATTTTGGATTCTGGAACATAGTTGACCGTCTGTCATGTAGGTGACCCCAATGTGTGGTATGTTATTTAAAGTTCGTTTCCCTTGCAAGGACCCATTTATTGTAATCTATTTTTATGCTAATTTAAAAAATATATATATTGCAATATAATTTTAATGTCTTTTAATGTTATATATTTTATTAATATTACATTTCAGGGAAGAAGGTAATTTGAAATTGTAAAAAAAAAAATGTAAAAAGTTCATACATTTATTTTCGGTCTTAATAGTAGTCCTACTCTTTGGCATTTTAAAATATTATTTCAGGTTATGTATAAATCCTGAAATGTTTTCAAATGTCATTGTAATAATATTTTTTAAAGTGGTTACTAACATTCAGAGCAGTTTATAGTAAGTAAACAGGGAAATCGTATTACTGCACGGAGTATAAATGACGTCAGGTTTAGTGTAGGACTCTTTCGTTCACGACAGCATGTTTCTTAGCGACTATACATTTAAACCTTAAATATTGCATGCTACAATAGCTAAACATATTTTGGCTATTGGTTTACGATAAGAGCAATTTAACAGAAATTAGACTGAATTTATACTTTTTTTTTAAATTTCTAAATTGATATTTTTAATAATAACACCAAGAGTAGGATCAAATCCTTTGATCCTTGAATCGGGAAATGTAGGCCTATATATAGGTCTGTGAATGACAATGTGCCGGCCGAATACGCTTGACGCACCATTCACGTAGGCAAAAGAACGAAATGAAATTAAATGGATGAGATGAGTATGGATAAATGGTATAATGAAATTGTGGCAGGGGAAAACGAGAGAGATCCCCGATTTAATAATTTTATATATTTTTTAAATTGTTTAAATATTTCCTTATAATGTTTCATTCTGTATTATGATATTATCTAATTTATGTAATTTATAATTTTACTCGATTTCTTGACTAAGAGAATGTAATGGGATCACAAATTAAAGTGCCCCCGTTATCCCCCGTAGGTCTACATCGAATTATAATAATATTTACTCTATACAAGCGTATTTAAAATGCATCCTTATTGAACTATTAGCCTCCTCGATCTTATTCTTCATTATTTCAAAATCCGTTGATTCAAGAAAAAGACGTCATGGTATTAAGTCTGTCAGTTTAAATAAATAATTTTATTATCAATAATATAATTAGAAACAGGAATGAAGTGCAGAAATAAATTAAACACAAGGCTCCATTCTGGAAACATAGGCCTATTGTTTTATACATTACGTGGACACCTATCATAACAAATTCTACCAGTAAACGAACTAACGTTCCTCTGAGTTTAACAGTAACCCATGATTTGAGAGGGTTGTATGGAGAGTTAATGTGGGCGCGACCATCAACCTTCAGATTCGAAAAGTGTCAATGAAGCAACTAGATATTTTTCTGTAACTACAATGCACAAAACATTACTACAGACTCAACAATGCAACTCTTTTATCCATCTCCACTGTTAAAGCGTTACTGTAGTAACGAGTTACTTTTCCATTTTGCAAGCTGGGTAAGTTGAAAAAAGTTATTCTTAGGTATTAATTCAAATCTGAAGAAATTACTTAGCAGATAGTACTGTTAAAGTTACGATATGTTTCTGAATTGTCAGTTTCATCATTTAAAACAAGTGTAAATTAATTCGTGTCGGATTTAGTTCATTAAAATATTTATATTATTATAGTCTTTCATTTCTTTCTAGTGTCTTCACGTCTATCCGCATTAATTATTATTTAATTAGACCGGTATAAAGTTTAAGGCGGCTCCGTAGCGTAGTCGGTAAGACGCTCGCCTCTCGCCGCTGGGGTCTCGAGATCGAGTCTCGGGCACTCCATGTGGCTTTCGTGGTGGACGAAACGGAGCTTGGGCAGGTTTTTCTCGCGGTTTCTCCAGTTTTCCCCTGCCAAAATTAAATTCCACTATTTTCTCCATACTCATCTCATCAATTTCATTTCATTTCGTTCATCTACCCCAGTGATGCTGCGTCAGGTGTGGTCGGCCGGCATCCTTGTCATTCACTATATATAGTGGTTCATCTCATCCCTCGACCCGAATCTGATTTGGACACGAGTTGAAGATATCTATTTAGTATAGAGTTTAAATAATTATACTAAACTCTTTATCAGTGCCCCAAACTTAACCAGTAATATTAATTCCACAAGCTCTGCCACACAGTAACAAAACATGCGGTTTCTTAAATTTTAATTTGTGTATTTTGATATATTTTATATCTGATCGTTATTGTAACACGTCGCCGAGCAATTGTTTTGTTCGTAAGTCCACACGGACAGACAGGTGATTGGAGAAGACTAAATATTCTATTATTTGAACTACGTTATCATTACGGGAAGTCAGGTTAATAAGAACAGTTAAATATCGTAAAATGGAATGTGTATGACTTGTAGCACAGATGGGGAGTGAAAGACGGGCACGGAAACTCCCTGTAGGAGAATAAAAATGAATTATCTTAGTAGTTAGGCCAATACTGAGGAGGGAGAATAATATTAACCAAGATACTAAGAAGGTAAATTATACGAGGAAAAATGAAAAATGTTCCTGCAGGATATCTTGAGCATGTGTTTGCGCGGCCAATAATTACCTAACGATTCGACATTGCCAGTGAGTTAGTTAGATCATCTCGCACAGAATCCATAGCTAATTTTAATTAACGATATCAAGATGGCTACCTCGTTCTACCAACTCTGTTCCAGTTAGTATTTACTGCTCATGTGCATAATTTCGATTCACATATAAACATATAGTTTAAAACTAACTAAATTACATTAATTTAATATTATCCTTCTTCCTGTATTACAATATATGTTATTACTCGTAGTTAAGGTTTATTAGGGTCCGCTAATTTCAAATATGTCTTCTTATTGAGAAATATTCCTATATGTTATTATTTGATCCCTGGTAACTATGAGTTGCATCACCAGATTATTGTATATATATTTATTTAGTTGCTCTTCACTGAATTGAACTGGCAAAACATTTTAAGTGCCCTAATAAACTCCCGTCAAATTTTACTCTTTTTCGAGTTATTTACTACCATTTACAACGACATTTATATTTTAATAACGATCGAAGGAATATATTGGATATAATTAGTATAGTGTATATCTATATTAGTCAAATATTTATTTGTATTTGTGCTGGTTGAGTGGAAGAGAAGGCCTTATGGCCTTAACACAGCCAGAATAAATATAACATCATTAGTACCATTATCATTACCACCATTATCACCACCATCACCATTATCACCATCACCACCACCATTATCACCCCCACCGCCATTATCATCACCACCACCACCACCATCACCATCACCACCATCACCAACACTAACACCACAAACATCACCAACAACATCATCATCATCATCACCACCAACACCACCATCACCATCATAACCACCATCATCACCACCGCCATCACCACCACAATCACCGCATTAACCACCATCATCACTACCACCACCATCACCAACACCAACACCACAATCATCACCAACACCATCATCATCATCATCATCACCAACAACACCACCATCACCATCAACACCATCACCATCACCACCAACATCACCACCACCATCATCATCACCACCACCATTACCACTACCACCACCACCACCATCATCATCACCAGCACCACCACCACCATCATCATCATCACCACCACCATCACCACTACCACCACCGCCATCATCATCACCACCACCATCACCACTACCACCACCACCATCATCATCACCAGCACCACCACCACCATCATCATCATCACCACCACCATCACCACTACCACCACCGCCATCATCATCACCACCACCATCACCACTACCACCACCACCATCATCATCACCACCACCATCACCACTACCACCACCACCATCATCATCACCAGCACCACCACCACCATCATCATCATCACCACCACCATCACCACTACCACCACCGACATCATCATCACCACCACCATCACCACTACCACCACCACCATCATCACCACTAACACCGCCACCACCATCACCATCATCATCATCATCACCACCACCAACACCACTACCACCACCGCCATCATCATCACCACCACCATCACCACTACCACCACCACCATCATCATCACCAGCACCACCACCACCATCATCATCATCACCACCACCATCACCACTACCACCACCACCATCATCATCACCAGCACCACCACCACCATCATCATCCACCACACCATCACCACTACCACACCGCCATCATAATCACCAACCACAACACCACCACCACAACCACCATCATCACCACTAAACCGCCCACCACCATCACCATCACATCACACACCACCATCACACTAA